>WTXV02015766.1:8661-20160 GCA_009823435.2 Nymphicus hollandicus
TAAACTTGCAGAAATATTAAATAAATGAAAGAGCCAACAATGTAACCTAAAACAAAACATATTTTTATAAATGCCTATCTAGTGAAAAAGACAAGAAAACAGTAAGGCTGTTGCTCTGACTACTTGAAATCATTTGGGTTTATGTAGGAACAGCTTGTTAATCTACATTGCTCCATTCACCCTGCATTCATTACTTGTATGAATATTGCCTTCTCTTGCACTCCAAAGCAAGTATTGCAAATGGTGGTCAGGATTGCTCAGACACCAACTATACTTCATGGAAACAGTTTTTCCTTTGGTAACTGCTGTCTACTGTTGTAGGTCTATTAGGGCTGTTCTCCAGAGGCACTCTGTTCCTCTTGCTGTCCTGCAGAATGGAGAGTATAGCAGGAAGGTACCCTCAAGTACCTCAACCACAAGTCTTTCTTTAAAAGCCACAGCCACAACAGCTGCCTTATCTGAGCAACAGAAAAGTCAGGGTTTGAAAGGGTCTCTGAGGGAACAGCCATGGCCAAAATCTTGATTACTACACTATGGTGGGCAAGGAGTATAGCATATAGTTATAGCATATTTGCTGCTAGATATCCTAGCAGCAAATCCAGCACAATCAACAGCATTCTTTTCTTCTTGAAGCATTTTAAGGTGGGGAAGGGTGGCATCCCTCACAGCTGTGACGAAAGGACCACTATATTCACTTGGTGTATAAAATGACTGCTTCATAATCTGAGATTCCAATGCCATTCTAAAAAGCTGTATTTGTTTCTTGTGATTTCTGTGCAGGCACAGTTTTTGGAAACTTGTATTCATAGATCTGAAACTGAACTATTACCAGACTGATTGTTTCACATTAAAACTGTGCAATATTCAATAGCTTGTCACACACCTTAATCCTGTTATGGAAGCATCACAATGAGATCTCTTACCTAGAGGAAAGATGACTGGTAAATTCTCTTTTTCCTTTTTTTTTTCACCAGCACAACCCTTATGAACTACGCTGAATGCATTATGATTCAATATGTCATTACTGCAAAATGGAACTAGAAATAGAGTGGTGCAGACTTAAGAATGGAGCAATTGGAAGACAACATGAGACTTTGGCAATAGCTGACTTTGAATAGGTAATTCTATAGCTCTGAGTTTGATCCTGATGATCCTGTCTCCTCTCCCCTAGACTCAGGAAGAATCCACACATAGCTTATTAGCTACACTGACCTCTCTTTGCTTTGAGCCTGAGCACTGAAGTATTTGCAGTAGGTATGGGGAGAGAATACTGTTTTCAGATGTCAAGCCAGTATTTTTGATGCCAGCAGAGATCCTGTATGTGCCTAGATATGCGCTCATAATAGTGGCTGATGCACAGGACGAACCTAGCTGGGAGGTATCCAAGCTAGGTCCTCCACCAAACTCCTTCCCAGCTCATAGTGATGTTACCAGTGCTGAACCCACATAGCTCCCAGTCAGCTGGGAGGCCTCTGGCTATCCAAACCATCAAAGAGAGAGCATGAAAGTTTCTAACAGCATCTCAACACAACTGTGACTATCTACAAAAGGTCATCAGTACGCAGGACCAGACAGTTTACTGTACTTTAGGAGCGCCATCTTTCCCTATCCCAGGCAAAGAGAGAAAATAACTGGCTTTTACTACTTGCTTTCTGTGGTAGAATGTGGAATTAGCATGTCATATAAAGTCCTTACGCCTGGAGGGAGAACTGCTAAAACACCACTTTGCCATTCCCCATGCCCACAAACCTTGAGGCCCAAGGAAGCTCAGGGACCAAACATAAAGCTTTCAGTATGAAAAGGAAAACATGATACATACAGACCCCAACCCCTCAGGCTTCAAAGGAATTAAGCTGGTACTGGAGAAAGAGACTGGTTTTAACTCCACTATTACAGTAAAGACATGCTTCTGCAGTACACCCCAGTGCTGACAAGCACATCCATGCTATGCGGGAATAAATTCAGTCTTCTTTACAATTAGTACTTGCTGTAGAATCAACAGCCATTGGAGTAAGGCTGACATGACAGCAGGAACAGCATACTTTCAAAGCTACAACTTGCTTACTATTACAGACATAATCCAACATGTGGCCTGCTATACTTGGCCCTATTCTTCTTGACCCATAATGTTGTAGTCATACACAGAGACCATATGAAGTGGAAAGGATGGAAAGGCACATTAAAAGATTTATATAGAGAAACAATCACTGTTCATTTCAATAGCCAATTAAATATATTTAGGATCTTCATCTAGAACCCAGAACTACAGGAATAAGGAAGGGCATCAGAAGGACAGTTTCAGCAATGAGACGCTTAACAAATGCACTCCAGAAAAATTAGTAGGAGGGACTGTTATTTTCAATCCATCTGTAACCTCAACTGCAACTGGATTTGGTCGCATTTTTGCAGACAGATGGGCTGCAATACTGAGAAGCTGCACATTTTTTCCTGTGAGAAGTTGCGAGCTCACCATTTACTCTATGCATGTGGAAAAAAAGGATTAAAAAGAAAAAAGGGAAAATAGTTAAAGCGAATATATTCTCAGCTACAGGAAGTGAATATCCTTTAAATTAAGTCAAAAGAAACTTGCTAATCTAAGGTTAGAAAGATCTTCTAGTAGTAAAACAAAGTTTATCAATGTTCACTAATGGAAATAGTTGAAGTGGTAACCTGGGAGAGGCACAGTGCATTTTGTGGTGTGTGTATATGCAGTCATCATCTGTCATGAATAGGAAGGAGTATGTTCACAAAAATGTGTAATTTAAACTCTTGTTTGCTCTGCAGTAAAAGTCTGTGCAGCTTGTCAAGGTAACTAAGATTACATTAAAGTAAGTCATTGAGGATGACGGGTGTGGGACAGTTTTGGTCCAAGCAGCTATTAATAGAGTGGAACTTTCCAGCCAGGGAAGAAGACACATTGCTGGAGCTCTAGAGAATTAGGAATGACTTGGAGAAATACTGACTCTTCACTGTATATGTTAATATGAGAGTTAAGCAGAAACTAAGGAGGAAGCAAATTTCAAACAGTTAGTTTGAGGAAAACATCAGAGAAACAGAAGATTGTGACTATCCATAAAGCAAGTAACTGACCTGTGAGACTCCTTGACACAGGATATTGCAAATCCTATCAATTTCCATGGCACGGAGAGGAGAATAGAAGACATCTAGAAGAAAAAGAGGGCTGCCAAATATAAAGAAACTACTTTCTGTTCAAGAAGTTCCATAACCAGGAGTGTTGGAAGCTTGGAAAATGTTTGGGGAAACATGGTTCCAAACTTCCTCTATTCTTATAGTCTTCATGATGAACAGCAGCAGCAGGGTGGGGGAATCAAGTGACCTGTGCTTTTATCCTGTTGGACTGTTGCTCCAGCAGTGTATGTTGTTGAGCCTAGATTACGATTAAAGTAAAATTGGAGTTTATACCCACAGATTTTCAGGTTTCAGCACTAGGTGCGAGGCAGGTGAATGAATGGAAATTGATGCCTTTGTGGAAAAAAAAAAAAAAAAAAGTCCTTTAAAAAAAAGAAAAGAAAATGTAACATTACAAATTTTATTACTATTTCTGGAAGTGAGGCACATCATATTCTTTGATATCGCATTGAGACGTAATTTCTTTTGTTGCTTTTTATTTCCCGCAGTGAAAGCAGCATGTGAGTATATGTGTGTGTATTTTACAACATTACTACATTGTATGGATAATTTCTTTGGTATTTGGAATTTTAAAAAGGCTGTTACCATTAGAAGATTTAGACACACCAAATCTGTTCCACCAGCAAGGTCCTTTAGTAAGTAAAATGAGGTTTCATTAAATGTAGCATACTAAATTGTTGCACTTCCTTCCATTCCTTTCCTAGCTAGAGAAGAATTCCTTCAGGTCAGAGGGATGGACATTCCCAAGGGAAGGATGCCTGACCTCACACTACCATCACTTTCACAGATGAACTGAGTGTTGAGACAAAAGTCTCTTACTAGAATTTGAACTAGCCCTCCTTGCCCCCCAAATAAACCTACTCCCAGTGGAAAGATTCTGCAGGAAACAACTGTAAACCAATACTAAGGATGCAATGTAAGGAAGATGGATTGACAGCCTGACATTACATAGCTCAGATGAACCTCACCTTTTCAGCATGGTGAGAATAATCTGCCAGCTTTCTTTCTTTCTCTTTCAGATAAGTGAAGAGCATATGTGGATGACTAAGTAGAGAAATGGGTTGTAAACCATGAAATAGTCACGTAACTGTTAGTAACGAAGAAAATAGAGCTAGATCAAAAAGAATATCATCCTGTAACAGGTGAAGCATGTCTAAGTACTGGTTTATGAGTTTAACAAGACACAGCATACGGCTCAAGGTCAACAGCTCTTTGGTTACACGTGTTCAAATTAAGCATATTTCTCCTAGTAATTTAAGGGTACAAGCAACATATTCACTCATGGAAGGTATTTAGGAGATAGCATCCCCAAAGCAAAATAGAGACATTTTACAAGTCCACATAATTTTGTTTTGCTTTGGGAGTTAACACCTTGTCTTTCTCTGCTATGTGAAGAATGTGCATCTGTCACACTAGGAGCTCTGAAATGAATACATCAGGTAGATATCCCAGTATGCTTAAGGCTTTTGGAGTTCAGTACACGGACTAGCACTGCACTTTAGTGCAAAACTGAAGGTCACAATAAAAATTAAAATTCCATCAGACTTTGCAGTAAGTCAAGGCTGCATCATTCCAAGCCCATCATCAAATACTTACTTTATTTGTAGAGAATTTATACTTGAGCAGAAAAAAGAGAACCTGCTTATTCATCACAACTTCATTGTTTTGCAAGAATGTAAATTTATTCTCTTTAATCTCAAGAAGTCCAGAAGTTTGAAAACAGTCCCTTTAAAAAAAATTATTCTCATAATGTAACCCTACTGTTTTGATAGGCTACACTTTACTTCATCAGTATTTTTCCATTAATAGTTGTCAAACTTCAGCTGTGAGGGTTCATCTGTGATGTGCAATGTGCTGTCTATGTGAAATTGAAATACAGCAATCAATAATCCTCCATCTCCCCATCTGCTCAGTGACAGAATCACAGGGCACTCCACTGGGCATGCTTTGTCAAACACTGACACAAGTACTTTTCATTTGAATTGCAGTTTTTCTGGAGTTATTTATCTAATACAAATCCTCTTCAAAGAGGTGTTCACAACTAGTGCACTCTTCCTTGGAGAGGGAAAAAGGGAAATATGTATACTCAGAAATTTTATAGTTTACTTAGGCATCTACCTAAGTCCGAGGTTCTGTATGTGTGCATGTATGTGACACTTGACTGCAGATCATGCTGTTGTACTGAATGTTGAGATACATTGATGCAGAAGCACTTGTCATGACAGAGCTTGGTACCTGGAATCTTCATTCTGTTCTGTGAGCAAGTAAAGAGACTAAAAATTTCTGCTGTTATTCATCAGATTATACACACAGGCTGAAATTTCTCCTTCAAACACAGAGTTTGATTAAGTGTTTCTGTCCTCCCACTTCATTCCTCTTACTCTGTCCCCTCCCTGTCCCTGTGCAATTCTTTGCAAGGCTTCTCTGAAAATGGATGACAGAAGGAATGGCAGTATTGAGGACTGCCCACCACCTACCATGCCAGGAAACACGGCTTGCACTATTTGATTCATATCATGTAAGGCTGAACATAAAACCAGACCATTTTTCAAATGCCTTTCTAAAGAATCCCAGTCTTGTCCCTGGTGTTTTTCCAAAAACCTCTTTGCTGGGTACAGACAATATACATGTTGCTAGGACTATGTTCAGCCATTCATTCCCATCCCTTCTCTTTCCTACCAGAATCATCTTCCTAAACTCTTCAAATCCAGCCATATGGCTATGTTCCAAGGTGAATCTATGAAACCAAACTGGCCAATTTAATTAATCTTGGAGGCTGTAAGTGTTGCTAAAGCAGTCCCAGCAACACTTTTCTAAGCCTTCAATAGATTCAGCTGTCAAAGGAATCTCACCATGAAACAGACACTAGCATAAAGATGTTTCCAATCCACTTGGTCCCAGGTCAGGAAAAGGCCAGGTTAAAAGAGTATAAGGTAGTTTTATACAAAGCCTGATTGTGTTTTGGGTCATAACAAATGGTTATGATGATTATGATGATAATGATGATGTAATTATACCGATATCCTCTCGTACTCCTCAACCAGTTTTTATTTAACACCATATTGCTGAGGGTACTAGGAGTATACAAAATAAAGTTGCCTAATTATAGGCTTTGAGCTACCTTTATTGCACAGCTCACAATAATAATGGACTTTAGCCTAGTATTAGGTGACTATTCGCAAGAATGGTTGCTGTCGTTAATACAGTAACTTCCTGCTGCCCCTGGCACCACAGCAGCACTAACAGCACAAAAGGATGCCAGATTATTCCAGAAGACTGGTCTTGTATTACACAAAGGAACATCCAGTCCTCTTGGCAATAAACTGCAGACCATTCCTGGCAGTACACTCTTCTCAGCTCCACCTAGATCATTAAGGACTATCAAGCAAAGATTATTCACTAGCTGTGTCCGTATCCCTGCGAGGCAAGCCAAGGGAAAAATGTGATCTGCTCCAACATAGAGATATTAACAGCACAGTGTCTAAACCTGTTTGTACAAAGGTGCGGTTTGTATAGACGCTCTCTCACAGAGGACCTTTGTTTAAGGAAACAATGGGGGGAACAGACATCAGAAGGACAATCTTGGAAGAAGCAATGTAGCTGGTAAACCTATGCAGTGGGAATTCAGGCTGGTGAAAGCCTGAATGAGGCTGAAGAAAAAGTTATACCTAAACCAGTAAAGAGACACATGCTGACTTCACTGCATGGTAGAGCAGGCTGCATCTGTGAGCGCTTTTAAAAGCATGGACTTCCTAATCACAGGAAGCCTGGTGTTAATGGTATCTTATCAGCTGAATGAAATTCTGGGGGGAAACAAAAACCCTTGAAATACTGGAACATGTTGATAAGGTCTGCCAACTTCTTATTTTATGAAGACTGAAGAAACCCAATTCTCTCAGCCTTGCCTCATATGGCAGGCATCCCAGTCCTTAGATCATCTTTGTGGTCCTTTGCTGGACACTCTTTAGCCTGTCCACATCTTTTTATGCATAGAACCATAAAGTTATTTAGGTTGAAAAAGTCCTTTAAGATCAAGTCCAACCATGAATACAGCACTGACAAGGCCACCATTAAAACATGCTGCTGAGCATCATGTCTGCACATCTTTTAAATACCACCAGGGACGGTGGTTCTACCACTGCCCTGGGCAGCCTGTTCTAATGCCTGACTACCCTTTCAGGGAAGAAATTGCTCCTAATATCCAGCATAAACCTCCCCTGGCACAGGTTGTAGCCATTTCCTCTTGTCTTATCACTTGCTCCTTGGGAGAAGATACCAGCCACCTCCTGGCTTCATCCTTCTTTCAGGCAGTGGTGGAGAGCTATAAGGTCCCCCCTGAGCCTTCTCCAGGCTAAGCACCCCAGTTCCCTCAGCTGTTCCTCATCACACTTGTGCTCCAGGCCCTTCACCAGCTCCAATGCCCTTCTCTGGACCCACTCCAACACCCCAATATTTCTCTTGTAGTGAGGGGCCCAGAACTGAACACAGGATTCAAGGTGTGGCCTCACCATTGCCCAGTACAAGGGAATGATCACTGCCCTGGTCCTGCTGGCCACACTATTGCTGATACAGGCCAGGATGCTGTTGGCCTTCTGTCTGGGCACAATGTGGCTCATTTTCATCTCCATCAATCAGCACCCCCAGGTCCTTTTCTGCTGAGCAGCTTTCCAGCCACTCTGCTCCAAGCCTGGATCATTGCATGGGGTTGCTATCGTGCAGTGCAGGATCTGGCACTTTGCCTTGTTGAACCTCATAGCATTGGCCTTGGCCCATAGATCCAGCCTGTCCAGATCCCTCTGCAGAACCTTTCTGTCCTCAAGCAGAACAGCTTGAGGACATCTTATTTGCTGCTGCAAAAACACACAAAGCCTCAAACATTTGTTCTTGACATAATGAGCTCTTTTTGTCATTCCCTGACACATCTCAAACTGTATTTGTTCTTACTGAATTCAGCAAAAATCAAAACTTCCCTTCTTGCCCAAATTGTGTAATGAATATATGCCCCTGATATGCCCCAGCTCTTCAGTTTTATTAAATAAGTATCATGTCTGGATCATTTAATTTATCTGACAAGCTCCATCAGGCTTTCCAGTGACCCCCCTGCACTGTCAGCTTTCTTCTTCTCCTTCTATTATACAAGTTTTAATTTTTATTGTGCGTGATAAAACATGAAAAAGGTCTCAGAGTGACTTGACGGAAGCTTTATTTAAGTGTAGGTAAATCTTGTATGCAGCCATCAGAAAAATCTACTCTGAATATTAATCTGATGTTGCTAGAAACTAATTTATTGGTACTTCCACTTACATGTTATATTCAAAAATCCATGCAATGAACTTGTCAGCATTTATTACTGTAATTTAACTGTTGGAATAGTTCTAAACATCATCCTCTGGCTGGGTTTCAGGCTGCGTTCAAGGCATCAAACAATGAATTATTGTGGCTTGGTGCACCCAGGCCTACCACCAGCAGCGCTGTAGCTCACAACGTGCAAAGCTGCAGCTTCTTTTCACATAGTCCCTGACTTCTACCAATATTTCTAGTGTTTCTTGAATACTTCTTTGGATACTTTCAAAAATAGCAGCCAACAATGCTGGTCTGAGTTTAATGTTGATTGTGATGTACATCCAAGATGAGGAAGGAAAGGAGATCCCTTCTTACTTGCAAGAACTTACTTGCAAGAACTTACTGCTAGCTCAAAACAGAGGAAGCTGCTAATATTTACTGTGATACTGGTCAAGAACATATTTTCATTGTAATGTTGCAAAGAGGTGAGCAAGGAGGTAGAAAAGGAACACTTACCTGCTGTCTTATCCTGAACATGCTGAAAGTACAGCCTAACTCTAAATGAGATTTGTGAGTCTGGGCTTAAATCTGAGCACAGACTTTTGTTGTTCCCCCTCCAAGCCACAGGCAGGACCTTGGCTACAGTTCTACACTTTCAAAGAATGCTAGGACTGATTGAATAGTCATTATTAAGTACCTGGTCCATCCTGAACCATCTCTAGAGAGTGATCATTTTGCTGCTTCTCCCAAATCCCTAATCAGACATTAATAGACACAGATCAGGTCCCGCTTCTTTCCTAGGCTGGGAGAACAGTCCACTCCACCAATAGCAAGCTGAGCACATCAGTATGGACACAGAATCTCGGCCTTCTATTATGGTCTCCACTATGCACCGCTTCAGCCTTGCAAACTGCGCAAACTGTCCAGGTCTCCTGGTTTTGACTGGGGTAGAGTTAATTTTCTTCCTAGTAGCTGGTACAGTACACATTGTAAGCACATGGTTTCTGTTTAAAAAGACATTCTAAGCCTGACCTATGACTCAGCTTTAATCCATTCAGTATGCTGTTTATTGACATCCTAATGGATTCAAAGGCAGCATGCAGTGTCTACCTTTCACATCTTCCAGTACCCAAGGTGTTATGTCAACAATACTGAAACTTTGTCTAGCATGTCTTCTCATTTCCAGTAGGAAATGACTTAATATGACATGATATGCTTTTAAGAAAAAGTATATTGAATGGTATTAATTCACACACACTGAAGTATGCATCTACCTTCCTTGTGTCAGATGTTTTCTTTGTTTTTTGAACATACAAAGAAAATTGGGTCACCCCCTTTCCCTTTCAACATTTCAATATTAGAATATCACCAGTTTTCTTCTGGACTTCCTGCAGTATTCAAAAAACTTACTGGGAAAACACAATCTTACTTTTCCAAAGAGTTCCCTGGGCAGAAATTTTAAAATTTTGAAAAAACTCTCACCCTTTTGGGATTTCACCAGTTTTATACATTGTGGCTGGACTATAGTAGAAATACCTATTGATTGCATCTTTCCTTGTGCAGACACTGCAAGCTCAGGTGTCATTAAAGAAACTATGTTTGGCCTCTTGTTAATTCTTCACAACTCCCTGGCATCTGAGTAGAATTTCCTCTTCTACCCATCTTGCTCCATTTTGCTTATACACCCACGTAATTCACCCAAATTAATCCCCAGACAAATATTGCATTAGAGGGTTTTGCTTAAGGATACTTAGAGCACACACATACCATTTTTTAAAAGAATAAGGGTGAATGGTGATCAGACTGGAAATGTGAATCTGACAATAAGAGGAGTACTTGTTTTCCAAGATAAAATATTTGCTGAACTGTTTTGCATGACTGTTTTACGGTTTTATCATTACTTAGTTAACTATTCGTGCAGGGTCAACTTTAAAATGCGCACATATTATCACTCTTCCATCACTAACAAGGACTGGTTTTGTTAAAACAAAAAAAACAAAGTTCCAAGATCTATCACCTTCATATTCAACAGCTGATTCTGATGACAGAGAGGAACAGTTCTTCCTTTAACCACTGGTAAGAATTGTGTGCTAGTATGTTTAACAGTCTTACAAAATGCAGCTCGCTGTGTGGGATATTTAACCCACAACTTCCTTCAGGTTAAGGGAAATTGAAAGTTTCAAGTGCAACATCTTTAAAGGGGAATTAAACTACTCTGGACTCCAAATGACTCTGGAACAGGCATGTCCAGATGAGTTGCTCTTGAAAAGGAACATGCAGCTAAATCTTAAGAGAAGATGTATTTGATGCATTTCTTTTTGATGATTTGTAGAGCTTGCTTTAAGACAGAGTCACCTGAATGGTAACACCTAATGAAAATGTCAGTGGAGCTGCAAAACCCAAGTCTAAATGTCCAGAAGTGAAAGCACAACAATTCCAAGCGATGTCAGGAGCTGGAAGAAAAAAAGCTTCTCGTCTTACGAATGCAAGCCTAGGACTGGCTTAAAAGTACAGGGCTATGTTAAATCTGCTCTACAGAAAAGCTTTAACACAGATTGATGGCATATGTCCACCTGAACATTTAAATCAATAAGAGCTTTCCCCCAAAAGAGAAAGATGGGCCATTACAGTCACTGCCCTTATTGTGACATCCTTGGAGATAAATTAACAGAAAGCCTTCGACGGGATCTTTTGGAGGTAGACAAGGACAATCACAATACATTGACAAATAGAAGAACAAGACTTGGGGCTAGGTAAGGAGGGATGGCAAGGACAGGTGTAAATGAAGCCTGCGGGAGTGATGTAAAATGTGCATTGAAGCAGGACCAGACCTTGCTGTTCAAAGATGATTTTCCACCTTCTTTTTCCCCCACATATAGAGTCCTAGAATCAAGAGTCACAGATTGATTTGGATTAGAAGAGACCTCAAAACCCATCCAGTTCCAACCCTCTGACATGGGCAGGGACACCTTCCACTAAACCAGGTTGTTCCAAGCCCCATCCAACCTGGCCTTGAACACTGCCAGGGATGGGACAGCCACAGCTTCACTGAGCAACCTGTGTCAG
>WTXV02015769.1:0-31000 GCA_009823435.2 Nymphicus hollandicus
AATGCCTAAGAATGAAGTCCTTAGACTTCAGTACATTACAGTCTCTTCGAGATGTTTGCCTGTACATCAGTTGCTCTGGAAAAAATAAATTTTGGTTTGTGCAAGTGTGAAATTACATCTGTGATGCAAAACACTGGGAGATGGGTAATAACAACAGGTATAGGAATGAGATTCCTCACGCATTCTCCACTGACTATATCCACACTAGCCCAGTCTATATATCTGTAAAGCCAGATCTGAGGGAATCCAATTGTAGTTATGTTACAGACTGCTGTAATACAGATTCTCAAATTTAAGCAAGGGAAGAGTGTTTTATTTAGCAATAACAGCAACAGCAAAGTGAGAAGAAACAACTGAAGAAACATTCACACATAAGTAATTCAATGACCTTCAGTTGCACAGATTTTGATCTAGAAAACAATGAAGGAAATTGAATGAATAGGATACAGGTGCTGCTTATCTCTAAAGCTTAGAAGGAGAAAGAAACCTTGTTTTCAGTTGATTCCAGGCACTGCTGGCGCCACTACTTTGAGCTACTATACAAAATCCAACTGAAGAATATGAGATCTCAGTAGAAGCAAACTCCAAAACAAAAGTCAGTTGTAGAAGAAAGAATAAACAAGAACATGCAGCTGCCTGGGCAGACTAAAGAAAGTGTTATCAATACCGTAGATTATTCTGCAGTGAATGTTCTTACCAGCACATACCTCACAAATGATGCTCATTTTTCATTGCCACATGGTGCATGATCTTACAGGAGGCAAGATGACAGAAGAAAGATTCCCTAAACTCATAGTGCACTCTGCACGGACAGCAAAGCACACAAGTTCTTGGCACATTCTCTCTACAAAGTGTGGTAGTATCATAAGATAGATTGAATCATGGAGCTTTTGATAGCCAAGGTCCAGTTCAATCAGAAATGCTGAAATGCCTTAACCATGGAAAGAACCTAACCTTCAAAATATAGAGTCCGATCAAACTCAAGCAGCAGGTTGTGGTCTTGCCCAGTGAAAGAAGTTACCATGGCAGTGGGCATCACTGCTAGCAGTCAATACTTATTTCATGTAGAGAAAGAAAAAACCCTGTTTATATATTCTTCTAGGATGACAAACAATTCTGACCATGTGGCATTCAGGTGTGGACAGAAATACTGATGAACCTCTCTGACAGACAGTCTAGATAGTCAAGATTAGCCAAATTAACCACCCAAGCATGCTGTCTGAAAGCTTCTATTATTGGAACTTAGATTGAACTAGGGAGCTTATTTTTTATAAAGGATTAGAACTGTAAGTGCATCTGCAAGTGTATGTTTGCAAGACAGGCTAAAAAAAGCCTTGTTACTCATTGCAAACAAAAAAAATACAGCTGATTGGAGGAAAAATAATAATGTCAGCCCAGTGATTAGAAAACACATTCCTACTCATTTTTTCAATAGATGAAAGGAAAAAGTCCATTTAAAACAGGAGATAAATCATAGAATTTAAAGACCAAATGTTGAAAAATAGCTTCTAATTTTCACCTACATTCATTATCAATTATGGTGAAAATGATTGAGCGATTATACATGGAAGCCAGACTGTCAAATTCCACCCATTGCTTGTGGGCAGAACTGGTAACATAATGAGGAGCTGGAACCCTTAGTCCTTAATGTTTATTATGACTAAATATATTCTTGTGCTATGGTGACTGTACATTTGTGTCAATACACATATAATTTGATCAAAAGGATGATCTTTAAGGTTCTTCCCAACCCTAGCCATTCTATGGTTCTATGAATTTTGCAAACAGATATTTGTAAGTGTGTATGCACATTTGCATATGTATATATCTCTCTATATATGTATACACACACATATCCACACACACAAAGTCACTCAGAGACAGTAATTGAAATACCAAAGCTCTGTGCTCATTTGTCAGTCCAATACAGCCACTATGAATGGATTGCTGTAGCCCAAGAATATCAGTGTACCTATGCTGAACCATAATATGCTTAAAAAATTACTTGAACTCATGAGGGTGATTTTCTCTGTATGCACATTCAGTTATACATCTATCAAAACTGTCTTTTGAGTTGCATTTCTTCTATTTAATCTTTCCTGTTGAGCTTCAAACAGAGATCCCCATCCAGCTCAACACAGTTAATAATAAATTGATAGCTACCTATAAGCATTACATGGAAAAATCATTTTTTAGATATATGGAAAAGTGAGAAAACCAAGAAAAATAAATTCATTGCTTGTCTAGTTAATGAATATTTATTTGAAGTTCATAGTAAGATTCTGGAACAGCATTTGTTTTAGTAGCGCCAGAAATATGGGAATCAAATCCTGAATTGAATATACTCTGCATAGGAAGTCTGCAGAGGAAGGGTACCTCAATCCTGCAGAATCTAGTAAAATGGAATGATCTGCCCATAAAATCCCTTAATAAGATCTGATCCTAAAGCAAAACATTACTTCAGTTTTAAACAAGAAATTGAATAGATTGAGATGCAGTGTTATGCATTATTTCCAGCTGCAATATAATGCTAATATTCTTTGTGGAAGAAAATGTCTATGCTGGAGTAAGCCTGATAATGTCTTTAAGAGGTAAGCTGAAGACTACGTAGCAAGGCTTAATAAGGCCACAGGTTATTACAGCAGGGTATGAAGGCAGCTTGATCTAGCTGGAACAAGTGACATAACTAATGATACTATTGCTGCACAAAATGTGATCTTTATTAGGCTTCATATTGCAAATACTTAAACAATAAAAGGATTCACCTTGTTCTTTCCAAGTGTCCTATTTAAATTGTGGCCAAACGAAAGCTTTCAATTTTATAAACAGCTAAAAAAAGTTAAATTGCATCAAAAAGCAAAAAGAACCCAGAACAGAATGAAAGAAAAAATTATATAAACAGACATTGCAACACATGCCATCACACAACAGAGCTACCTTTGAGTAATTTAAACAGTATCACCTTAAAAGCCAGAGGAAGCTTTTAAAAGCTTTATTTAAAATACGTATTTGGAATACTTCAGTAACGATTCCACCTGAATACTAATAAGAGGCAAGAGCTAAAAGCTTGTACAAAAAGATATGTTTATCAAATGGGATACACTGATCACTGAACTTCACACAGCATTAAGTTTTAATGACCTTCAATGTTTTAAGGTTTGGTTAAGTAAGAATTCTAAAAAGCCCTATGCATTTACATTTACAGACTGCTTATCTCTTTGTGAATGACAACATTAAAAAGAAAACAAACAAAACCAGAAAAACTGCCTCTGATGAACACTAATAGCCACCTTGTGTAAGATAGCAAATGCATTAAAATCCAGGTGATAAACTTTTTCTCTCCTCTGTTCAGAGCAAAGGAAGCAAAGCATACTTACAAAGAGGTCTAGGTCTGTTACTCTTACCTACACTTCCTTTACAGCAGAATTTAAAGGGCCCCATTAAGGTTTGCTGTCTAAATGCTGAGTAATGAGCAAAGCAAAGAGCACTAAAATGCTTGTGGCCTAGGATTAGGACATAACAAACACAGACAAACCACATTGATAAAAAAGAATGTTGAAGGTCAGAATAGATGTATCTTAACCTTAGCCCAATTAGCAACTCAAAGCCAACTCAAAGTTTGGTGTGAAGAAATGTTGGTTCTTGGTTTTTAGGGAAAGTATTTCAAGATTTTAATCATTCAAAAGGCAAACTATCTGTGAAGTTTTTCCAGCAGTCAGGTATGGCCAACTGTGAATATTGCAGCATGATTTTTGCCATTCTGCTACCCAGCTAACTTTGTTGCTTGCTCTTTTCCTGTTCAGAGATGAATTTGTCCTGGTGAAGTACACGTGTATACCTGTTTGATGTGCCAGACCTCTCAGCTAATTATTTGAAAAAGTCAGTTCATGAAAAAAAGTTGAACAATAAAGAAAAAGTAAGAGTTGCGTATTTTGTTGGCTTGGGGTGTTTTAAGATAAGGAACAATGGGGAAACCAGAGACATCCAAAATTCTTAAAATGCTGGGTTTCAATTCAGACAGTCTATACCTGGTGTGACTTCTGCCTTCTGCTAGCAAAATCACGCTTAAGGACACAACTAGACCTTTCTCTTGATGTTCATTAGGCACTTTCTACAGCCTGACACTCTAAACAGAGATAGGTACTCATATTACCAGCATTTTATTCAGCCTTGTAGGATACATCTTGACTGTGGGCTGTAAATGGAACAATCTGCTGTGTAAAAATTTAATTTTTTTTAACTGTGTTGGCTAAAACAGTGCAATTTCTGTCAATCAAAAAAAAAGCATGACTACAGACAACAAAAATACGCCACTAAAGCTTAATGTCATTACAGTTACAACAGATACTATTCCTCTACTGTGGCAGTTGAACTGCCTTTTTTTTTTTTCCTCAAGGACCCTTAGACAGACTTTGAACAAGCAATATCTTTATATACCTTAAAGACATTCTGCAAATTACCATTAAAATTACAGCTATTGTATGGGCTATATTATATGTAGCTATATTACATACTGAAACATAATTGCTCCTTTCAGAAAGGTAAAACATCAGTATAACTTTGGAAAAAATAATCCATAGATTTAAATGCTTTTAGACTTGCATACATAGAAGCAAAGAATAAACAGGTAGACCAGCTGTACATTGGTTACCTTATGCAGAAATACTTACACAAATAATCCCCTGATTCTTTGGGGAAAATAGTACTTCTTATATTAACAAGAATATAGAGATTCCTAGAGCTGACATATGCTGCAAAAATTATCATGCCACCATCACAGTTTTTAATGAAGCCACCTGCAACAAAGTTGAATTCAAGTCTGATGAAAGAGCTGTATACCTGTATTTTTCTTTAATGTCCAACTTTATAAAACAGAAAAGTTATATGTATTTCTATTGCAGGTAGTATTACGCAAATAAAACAGAACGGCACAAAAGCATGCCATATTTTTTTAAAAAGAAGTATTTCTGTAAAAATGAAGTAAGTTTCTAGTGAAAATAAAATGCTGATGCTTGGTTTTATAATTGAACTTTAAGGCAAATATTCCAATTTTTGTTCTAACAGCACACTGCATTTTCTGGTGAAGTTATAAACTTCATTTAAAATGACCTTATTTAAAATCAATTCTTCTCATAGCCACAAACAGAGGAGAAAACTGATCTATTTTTAATCTATGCTTAAAATGCTCTCCTTGCTAGTATTCTTTTTCTCTCTACTGGAAGTATTTAATTTCTACTTAACTAGTAATGAAAACTTAAAATAGGTTTAATTTAAAAAAAAACAACCCCAAACTATCAACTGAAAGTGTTCAATTGAAGACAACTTAGAATTTGAAAGGTAGGCTTTTAGAAACCTGTAAATGGACGTAAAATTTTTGAAAGCCCCAAGTTAGCTGCCGAAATGGAAATGATAATGCTGTCATAGCATAGTGAACAGACAAAAGCAATTTGCAATGAACTCATTGGAAATAATCTGCGATATTGCTATTGCCATGAAGCTTTGTTCTTGAGTAATTTTTCCTAAGTGGAATAACGCAAGTTTGTACACTGACTGCATGAGAAATGTGGCTCTAGGCTGCAATCTGAGCTCTAAAACATAGGGGGCTTTTTTTGAACATAGGGTCAAGGATTAAATATTTAACATGAATATATTTCTTAAACCAATATTACATGAAACAGTAGGGCAAGAAAGCTGGGAATTGGCTGCATATTGCTGGAAGTATATCGCTTTATCCCACCACTGCACAACCCCCTTTTTTAATGAAACAAGGATTTTAGCGATAAAGCTCAGTGTGTGACATGAGCTACCTCAAGCTTCAGAGATGTTAAAATCTAAATTTAGCTATTTTATTTTAAAACACTATGAGGAAAAATACATCTCCTTCAGAGGAGTTGTAGGAAAGATACTATAATGAGGTCTGAAGACAGCTACACAATGTGGAATTTGATTCAATTCAGAACAATGACATGAATGCAGAAGCACTTTTTCTGTCAGTGCAAAACTCAACTGCACTGCTAATCTGTTACTTCCTTAGAAAGTCTATGAAAAGAGTATACAATATTCTTGATAATCTTTGCAAGATTTTAATCTTTTCTATCTAAAGATAGAAATAAATATCTCAAATCAAATATTTGCTGATGTAATGAATCACCAATTGGAATAATTTCCATGGTAACCCCTTTAGTCATCTTTCAGAAAAGATTGCCAACATGTTTCGTTTGCTCCTTATGTAAAAAAATAAATAAATCCCATGTCTTCAATAAGTCATGTCAAAAATACACAAAAAAGTGCAATTATAACGCAAAACCAATATATATACAACTAAATGCAGATAAATTTACAAAATCCATATGTATAAAATACACGCTGATTTTTTTTCTAGTTTCTATTTGAAATTTTGTTTGGGGGAATGGGGTCATACGTAAAAAGGGAGCAACATATGCACCAGTATAGCGTGTTTTAGAACTACCTGTTTTTCACTAGAGTAATTTAGAGAAACTACAGCTTGTTTCATCACCTACATCAAAACGTACTTTGTCACTTGGAGTATCTTTTCATTTTTAAAAGACTTGATCACTGACGAAGATCCTAGTACAGAAACACTGCCTGTTTAAGTCTCTGTCATACACTGCACACAGGGCAGCAGTAAGATAAGAAGATGCCACATGCCACAAAGTGAAACTTTCCATTACTTGAAGAAATTACAGAGCTGCTAAACTGGAGCTACTTTCTCACTTGGTGCATACAGGAGAAACTGCTCCATCCAGGTTGCTGAAGATGTGAAATTTGTATGAAAAATTCCTGTCACCACTTGCTGCCACAGAGCATTCCACGTATCAGCATGTGAATCCCCGAGTCAGGCATTCCCTGTCAAACTGCCAGAAGTCCTGTGTCTTTGGCAGGAAAGAGTAGGTAATCCTGGAACTTGAACACAGCTCTGCTGCAACTGCAGACCTACTCTGAGCCAGATGCACAGATGGTTAAACCAGGAGAAGCTGTCCTCAGGACAAGGCCATTGCCCTGAACTCTTTTTATTCTCTTTATGTCCCTAGTTATGGTTAGAATGTAAATAGATCCAAGTGCTCTCTGGGCCAACTCCTTTATGGTATGACAAGATGCTTTTGTTTTCACTGGAAAATTCCTGGTACTGCTTATAAAGTGCTTTAACTGCTTCAGCAATATGAACTATGTTTTAGAACATGAAGGGCTGTGGAAGTGGCCAAACGGAATGTGAATCTGCTTTAAGAAATGCAGAGAGCTTCCCAGGCACTACCACTTGCATTAGCGCCAAATACAGACACAGAGGCAGGTCCTTATAAGCAGTGGCTCACTTTGACCTGACATACCTTCACAGATTCTGAGAAATCCTGCTCACAGGATTAGCAGGAAAAAGAAATAGCAACTAGAGTTTCATTGTTCTAATTTCCAACACCACTATGCTGCTTTTTGATGAAAGGCTATCCCACAAGTTTAAGTGGTGTAGCAACCATTTATTTTGAGCCGATTTCTTAAAATTTCCATGATTAATGGTGATTTAGCTTTACAGTGAAGTATAAAGTTGCAACAACATCTTGTCAAATTACTGCAACTGCAAATGCTACATTTGCATCACGATTAACATTTGGTTAGAAAAATGTAGTAGGACTCATTTAAACATGAACTAAGATGCTTAACTTCCTTTAAGTCAGGTGAGAAGATAAAATAGTCAGCTTTAAGACAGGGTGGTTATATATAAAATGCAATTGGATTCATAAAACTACTTGAACAAATGTATAGACCATATCTTGGCAGATGTAGATGGCACTGCCTTCAACACTAAGAAGAAACAGAAGAGGAATACATAGTAAAACAGTGGCTGTCGCACTTTGTGCTTAGAGATCCTAGCATTTAAAAAAGATTAAGGGACCAAACCCTGCAGAGCTTACCCCAGGGTTCTCTGGAGCTCAAAGCAATGACCCCATAGGTGGACATGATCTAATATGTGTGTTTTTTCTCTCTGCATTTCCCTTTATGCAGGTATTAGGAATTTACACATGAGCCAGAAAGAACGCTAACACTGACATTTTCTAATAATGGTTCTCTAGCGGATTTTTCCTTTGGGGAAAGTTGTGATTAAGGAAAGAAATACGCAGGACCACTATCTTTGTGTTACACAATTACAATACAAGGGCAATTGGTTTTTTACTTTATAGTCAAGTACAGGTCAACAAAATAAAGAAAATGTCAAGTAGTTTTTACATTAAAACTTGTTATGTTGTTAAAAGCAAAAGGAAATGTAATTTCTGTAACCTTGCACAGCAAGAAGCAAGCAACATGAATACAGCAACAGGTATAAATAAGCATCTCTGCTGCAAAAAGAACACATAGACTGTGCGCTACTGTAAAGCAAAACCAAGTAATCTCAACTAAAACCATGCAGAGCCAGAACATTCAGAAGCAATCTGGCATCACAATATAAGACAGCTTGCTTCACACTCAAAGCAAGATCAGAACATTTCCTAAACTTTTATCAAAAAGAAACGTTTCAACCTAAAGCTGATTAAAACAGTTATTGCTTAAGTTTTCTGTCAAAAAACTGCAACTGTGTTGGCCTGATTGGACTCAGTTCTGACAGATACATGATGCTTTATCAGTAAAAAAAATAAAAACAGAAGCCATCAAATTACAAATCCACAAAGACTATCATGGCAACACTTCCTGACCAAAAGATAGTATTCTCTTTTTCAGAGAGCAGACTTTGATTTTATGTATATTTTGGTTAATGATAAAAGTTGATTAAAGCAACCAGGCATCTTTATGTTAAAAAGAGGTTTGTTTCTAATGGAAGACATGTTGTTCTAATGGAAGACATGTTGTACAAAAATTTTTGTATCTTCCTCATTTGAATGATAGTCAAAAAGCCTCCAGCTGGAGTGAAGTGGTGCTTTCAGGTTAAATAGCCAGTCTGAGGTCTGTAATCAGTAAGAAAAGGGGCAAAGCAGAGCCACTCTACAATGCATTACAACAATTGTGACTGTGTTTAACAATGCATTGAGCTGCAACAACTGGCGACATGGGCGTTTCATCACTGTATTAAGCACAGCAACATGTGCTGTGCTTTTCAACACAAAAACACGTTTTGAAGACAAAACACAGTATTTGTCTTCTCTCCTATGTCTCCCCTTTGTGCTTAAAGATACAAGCATTAGTATCACCGGGGAAGAGACAAATGTTATGTTTTCAGAAGATCTGAGTTTTGTTTTCTTAATTGCTTTGCAGGTTATTTCCTCAGTTACAGGTAAATGAGTCTCACAAAGAAACGCATAACTCTGCAGACCCAAACAGGAAAGCACAGCAACTACAAGTTAAGTTCTAGAAAGTCTAGAAAGACCCAAACCAAACCAACCAGGAGAAAGAGAATATTCCTTTCTGCAGTTAAAATGCAGAAAGAGAATTCTGCAGTGCAATATTTTAACTCAGGACTTTTTCAGTAGCATTTGATACAGATATTTGTGTATGCATTGATACATTTTAATAAGGATTTATTAATATTAATATTAATATTCCAGGATTGGATACATCAAGACAAATATTTTTAATTCGTCTGTGTATTTATCTCTCAAGATTTCAGAGCACATCTGGTGTTGTTCCAACATTAATTGCTGTCTATAAACTATAAGGCAATCTTATTTCTTTAACAAGCAGTCATTTGCACACAAAGGCATGTGAGGCAGTTTAGCGTGAGAGTCAGATCTGACTGGTTTACACCCATATTTGTAAACATCTACATTATGTTTCTGATATAGCAGAAATTGTTATTATGCTATAGTTGCTATTCACATTAATACAAAGGTAAGCTAAATCTTCATGTCCTTTAGTGAGTTTTAGCATTACCTTTTTTTCCCTAACTTGGAAAAATCTCTCTCCTTTCCAAAGCACTAAAGAATATTTTGTTTGCATTTAAATTACCGATTAAAGCACTTTTTAGACTATACTCCCCCAAAGCTTTTTCCTTGCACAGAGCAAATAAGTTATACAACAGTATTTATCATTAACAATGAAAAGTAGGATAATAAAACCTTTCCATTAATATCACAAATAATTTACATTTTTTGATCCACTGAAAAATATAAATTATTGGAATGAGTTTGCAGTAGCATATTGTAAGAAAATGATAAAATCAAAGCCACTTTAATAAGACAGCAAATGCAACTCTACAAGCTGCCCAGTTAGAAGTAAGGGCTATGGATTTTTAGCTCCATTTCATGGCCCAGGAGCCCACAAAGAACTTCCACATCTCACAACAGTATATTCTAAATTTCAGGCACTGAACTTTCAAAAAACACAACTAAAAGGGCAAGTAGGTGAAAAACCGAGAGCAAGTATAATAAAAATGCCAGATCTTTACCAGAACTGGGAAGGTAGTTCAAAAGATACTAGGCCAAATTCTGGCTTTGTTAATCATGAATATAAGGCACCCCCAGGGTAAAAGGAATAGGATGAAAGAGAAGCACAAGGATTTGCCAAGCATCATCATAACACTTTCCACCCCCAACCTGAGATTTAAACATATCACATTGCAACAGCAGAATCAGTCTGGCTGTAAGTAAACTATATATATAGCCTTTGTAACCTATTTTGTCAAAATATTATGGGTAATAGTTCATACAGAGTGTTTCCATTCATAACAACAAAATAATTAGTAGCAACAATTCTTAGACTAACAGTATTTAGATGATGTGAAAATAAATACAGACATGCCTAATGAAATTATTAGATTTATCCACATCATTTTACTGGTAAATATTATTAATTAGTTTACATCACTCATACAACCCTATGAGACAGTTCTAAAAAACTCAAAAGTAACAACTAACCCTAGAACTTACATCTGTACAAAACCAGTCACAAACCATATCAAAACATTCTTAACAGCCCAGGCTTCTTCATCAATATTTCTTGAGGTAATCAGTGATTTTACCAAGAGCAGAGGTACAGCCAGAAGGCTGCTCAGAAGCCTCTCAATCAGTCTCACCACCATAAAAGCTCCCAACCAAGCCACATCTAATTTTTGTGGTCTGTCCTCTCCCAGCTCACCTCCCCACCATATCAGGTAGGGAAGCTATGGTTCTTCCCCTCCCCACCCTACCTCAGCTCCCCAAGCTCCTCACCTCTGGCTCCATCCCAGGATCACAACAGGCCTGAAAAGCTGCCCCACATACCGTCTGGTAATCATTGCTCCCCACGCTACTTGTGGTAGGGCCTAGTGTTACCCCTCTACTTTCAAGAGTGTGGCTTCTCAACCCATTACACAAACTCTACTGCAAGTCCAAACTAAAGGGAAAACCCTCTGCTACCCACCAATTCTTTAAGCAGCTGTAGCAGATGTAAATTAGTGCTGAGTTGTCCGGGCTGGCTCTAATGAAACAATACTGCCAACCTGTGAACACTACAAGCTTGCGTTTGAAAAAGGTACAGGTGGCTTTGTTTTCATGCTTAAGTGTAAGGAGCGAGCACCCTGTTACCAGCTGTCCTCATTTAACGGCTGCCATCCCACCCCGCCCCGAGGGCTGGGCTTGACCCCTGCTCCAGGTGGCTGATGGGCTCATTTAACGCCGTGTGAGGAACGTTAGAGGTTTATTCTTTCATTCTAGTGGGAAATGTGCCTGGATGCTGCCTGAGAGAGGTGTGGGAACCCTTGGGAGCTGCCCGGATTCCTGCGACCGAGGAGGTGGGAGCTGAGGGAAGGTAGGTGTACTCATCTGGATCCGTTCCTGTTTGGTTTTTTGGGAGGACCGTTAATTTCTGTGTTTCATTAGAGCACGTGGAGGGGAATACCACCAAACCCCAACCAACTGATTGCTTTTATTATATCTGACTTAGCAGTTTTGGCTGGGAGAATAAAAATTCGAATAAAATAAAAAAACAGGCTGCATATCATAACAAGAAATAACAAAGTGGTGTTATGGTACCTGTGGCTTTGCTGGGGGGAGAGGAGTAGGGGTATTAGGAGGTCTAACTTTGTTCTAGCCAGGTTGTTTTCTACAATGCCAAATGAAACATCTGTTTCAGAAATGGCTATATAGTAATATCGCTATTAGCCTTGGAGAATATGTTGCTTTCACTTATTTTTAATCCAGTGTGAAACTTTAAAGTGGGGCCAAAATCAGATACATTAACTAATCGTTTGTAGGCTTTTGAATGTTGTACTTTGGGATGTTGGGATATGTGTGCCTCTATGTAACTTTCTGGGATCAGTAAATGCTTTTAAAACAGGTAAGTTTAATATTGCACTAAGTAGTGTACCTTAGGCTATTTCTTTCTTAATTCCTGTTTAGAGCTTAGAAAGCATTGTACAAAGTAACTGGATATTTAACAAGTATCATTTGGTTGTGCTGAACTTCTTTGTTTGCTTTTGGTGACTACTTGAAGCATTGAATTTTATATGTGCATTGGAAAGTGAATGTTCAGCTTACAGTAGGCAACAGCCTGCCAAAGCAAAGCTTAAATTTACAAATGTAAGCAGTTACTCAAGAAACGTTTCTGCTTACATAACTGGCTTACAAACAACTGTGTACCTTGTTTGACTGATAACAATGTGGCAAGAAACCTGCATTTTCAAAAAGTCATAGGCAACCTATGGAGCTTCAAAATTATATTTGCACAGTAAATGCAAATATTACATACAAAAATAAATCTGTTTCTGCATTTGTGATGAGAAAAATCTATGTTTCAGATAAATTATTCATGGCATGTGATTCACTTAACCTTGAGGTATTTTTACTGTGATCTAGAGAAATTATTCCCATGCCCTCTACAAACACATTAGGGCTTGGAAACATCACTACTCCCGCTTCATCTCTGAACTTTTCTCTGATGCTTCCATTTAGAGAGAAACTGTAGTAGATATCTAGGAGCATATTTACATTTATTTAGGATAAAACCAGAGCAGCACAATTTCCACGTTAGTCTGAGAACCGCAGTCTTTTTATTAGTTGTGAATTTCTCTTTTTGAAGCTAGTAAAAATTTAAATTTAGAAAGTAGTCTCATATGCTGTTCCTGGAATACAGTTAAGCTGTATTATTACACTGATTCATTAAAGTGTCTATATTTTATCTTCACTTTGACCCTCCACCCATGTTTTAATTCGGGGACAAGCACTGCATGTGTTGCATAATGCATCATATAAGCAAGAGGTCTTCCATTTTAAACAGCTTAAAGCACCTGCTGGTTTTATTTTATGAACCAGACCAAATGTGCAGGAAATTGCTGCATTGATCTCTTATAGTCAGCTAATACTAACTTTAGTTTATTTACTTCATTGTTGTTAGTATGATACCTGTATTTTTTAAAGGAATTTCAACAGTTAGCTGTCATGTTTTCATACAATATGATATTTAAAAGAACTTTGTTTAGAACTGCATGTCTTGGTTAAGCATTTTATGCATGTTGATTTTTCAGGTCCATGATTTGTATTATGTTTGAGCTGCATAATGGAGTAATACTGGAGTTGTATCAAAATTGTATGGATAACTCCTAGTGTATTTTTTTACTCACTATTTCTCACCAAGATTTTAATGTTGTAGCCCACTTAAAACTCAGGATGGAATTGGTGATTCCAGAATTTGTTTTGGGATTCTTGTCATTTTGATTATCTGAACGAGCAATGTATCTGTGAAGATTGAATGGATTTTCAGAAACTAGTTGCTTGGTGAGCGTCAAGATGAATCTCAGACCTTCATAAATGATTTCTGTATAATATATATATTGTAGTATCCATTTATAGGCAGATAATATTGTTCATTACAGATATCCTTCATTGTGTTGAGTAACACTTATCTTTTAAGATGATTTTGTTAGTTTAGAAAGAGCCATCAATCACCAAGTGAATATCTAGGTACAAAATGCATGCTTTACGATAGTACAATTTCCCTACTTTACGTGAAAGAGTCATAGTGTTTTGATGTCTCAACACTAATATATATATGTACAGGTAAATGAGAAAAGAGCTGTTTTTTAATGTTTTTCCTTAAACTTCCTTCTACTTGCCATCTTCCATTGTTTTGTAGAATTTTGTCTTTTTATCTGATTAATGCAATTTACCTGAAAGAGGGCTGCCCTATTTTTCTTCAGTGGCAATCAAGTTGAAGTTCTGGGTTGTGTTGTTTATCAGAAAATGGCAAGTGTGGTTAGCACTAGTTACTTAAATGTTCTTCATATATATTGAACTCAGTTATAATCAGAACACTTATATGTGGAAAACTTAATTTCCTAATCAATCCGTGTTAAGTTTATGACAAGCTTGAGTTACTTTTTATCATCATTTTCCAGATAATGGCTTATATCACTTTAAGATTAGGAACAGTATCAGTGTCTTCACTTTGCAATTGTTGTTTCCGATACCATAGACTGATTTATGCAATGCAGTTGACTGGTCTTCAGTTAGAATGAGAATCTATGAGAAAAATCTCTTCCTTTGTATGAATCATTAGATTTCAATAATACTTAAGTATGCAAGACAACTAGGAAAGGGAAGGAAGGAAGGCTTTCAATCATGCACATGGTTTCAAGCTGCCTACAGGATAGTACTTCTGCAATTGCATATTTATAAATCTGTGATGAAAAATGTTCAAAATGAAGGATTCAAGGTTTTTTTCACTCTGAATTGGAAGAAAATGTGGGGATTTTTACAAAGTTGGTGGCTTATTGGTTAGCTCTGCAATGTGGCAAAGCCAGGCTGAGGTCCTTGCTCAGCTGAAACAAGGGCACTATTCCATTGCAGTAGCTCACTGAGCTGGAATGGGAATTCTAGTTCGGTATTGCCATCTCACAGGCTGCTGGCACAGGCATTGCAAAATTTCTCAAAGAATATTTCCAATAAGAGAATAGAAAGCATCACTGAAATATTTTAGCATCAGTTGAACAGCATGTGCTGCCTACCTTTCCTTATTGATGTGGCCCAAGCAGTGCTAGTTCTAAATATTTATGACATAAATAACTGTTTTATTTCATGGTGCAATTAATTTAATGAATTGCTTTAAATTTACATAGTTAAAATTTTTTCAGCACCATGTAGCTAAAATACTGGAAAGGTTCATCAGGATAAATTTTGCTCTTTATTAATTCACACAGATGTTAGAGCAGAATCTTCCCATCATTTGCAAGTCTCATAACTGTAATGTCATTGATACATAGGAATAATTTTGAAATGTGTCTTTTTATCGAACAAACAGTATAGTTTTCTGCTGTTAAGATATTAGTAATTAACATAAGAATAAGTTACAATACAGGATGTGATTTATGAATCTTAATTTATTCCTACTCAGCCTATAGCTGGAACAAACTCTGAAATTTCCTGTATTAATTTATTGCTACTGTTTAAGCACAAGGTGAGTTACAGTTGAATGGTACCAGAAAATTACTGATCTAATCTTGGGTACTTAGTAAGTTTCAGTCACTCATGCTGAGGAATGATGAATAAAGGATGAAACAGGCACAGAGTGTTGATAGGATTTTCAGGAGGAAAAAAAAAAAGACCTTGTCCCATTGAACCAAAAGAAAAAAAGAAGTTCTTTTGTTTTAGCAAAAGATAGCCATTCTTTAAGGGCATCAGGCAATAGTAGAGAATCTAGAGAAACACTGTCAGAGAAGCTGGTGAATGTGAACTGGCTAGAAATTACACTTGTGCACATCAGGATGACGAGGTTCACTGCAGGGCAGCAGTTTTGGGAGGAAGAAACTTGTTTTTAAGACCGAGCTTGCTAAAAGTGTTGCTGTCCATGTTGGGCTATGATACAGCAAAATGTTAGCTAACTGTAATACAATATTGCCTTTTGAAGTCTTAATAGTGTTTTGTAGTGAATGTTAACATGATATCAATGAGTAGAATACTTGAAGCAGATGAGGATACATTCTGGCTACTTTCTTCGGAATTGCTGATTCATTTTGTATCACTTAACATTACTTGACCTACTTGTATTCCTGTTAATATAGTGCTTGTTCTTAAAGCATAGGAGAATGTTTGAAAAGCTGCAACAAAGTAATTATAATTAACACCAGATAAGCTGAAATCCATCTTATTCATTGACCATAATGTTGTAAGTTGCTCAGTGGTGAGAATAACTGCAGCAGAAATGGTGTTTTTCCTGTGTCTTGGTAAAAGGGCAGCGTGACTAGGATGAGTATGACTAGAATGGCTCACGTATATGTTGTTAATTTAACTATACTAAACCCTTTTGCTTGTTCTGAAAAGCTCTATTTATGAAAACTGCCTGGTTCCCTTTTGAATTTGATGTTGTCAAGTTGGCCACACTTCTAATTCAGCTACCTTATGATTAATTTTATGTTGTTCTGAGAATAGCAGCAACGTTATGCACCTAAAACTGCTCTGCTTTATTTAATTGGTTATTATGAGATTACTTATTAAAAAAAATAAAGAAAAGCCATCAATTTCAAGGAAAATACCTTTTCATACAGTTAAGTGTAGGATAGCAACAAGGTCACTTAGGACAGCAAGCCCAGGTGGCCCTGTCTCTCTGGCTGTTAAATCTTGGGTGAAATATGTGCAGTCAGCCACTGAGATTAATAGTTCTATTTGCTGTTCAGGGTAGTTGAGAAGCTCCTATTATTAATGTAATTTGGGGAGAATTTAAACTTAAGGCCTTTTTTAGTCTTATGTGTATATGTGATGGCAAGGTTCTTTTATAGCATCTTATCAAAGGCAAAATAATGTGGTAAATTTAGCTTAGTAGAAATATGTTCAGAAATATCTGATATTTCTCATACAGTTATTCCTTATAGCTCTGTTTACACTCACTTTAATTAAAAAATACTAACTGGCAATGAGATGTGTTAGGACTTACTGTGGAATTTTTAATATTCCTGTTATTCTTGGCGAGTCATATCTTATTTTCCTCACTGAGCAGAAATATCATTTAGTTACTAGTGTATGTCTTGCCTTTGGGTGTTCTGATAGATATTGTACAATTGCAATATATCACCAAAGCTTCTCATGTCTCCTTTTAATAGGACAATGTCAACGCTGTTTATACAGGTTTTTACCTCAAGCATTAGGCATGTATGCTGAAATTTTAAATATTTATATCCTTTTATTGGTATAACAGACAATTGTACTATTATGCGCCAAAGTACTGTACTTTAGTCGTCTTATCAATATGAACACAAGGCAATCTTTTAGCTGTCATTCTAGCAAATTCCTTTACATTTGTAATGAATGTGTTATTATGTGGTAGGTTATAAGATTAAAATCTCATTAAGAGATAAATAATGTGCTGATATGTTTCAGTAATCTTGTATATCAAAACAGCAGGTAACTAAGGTAGTTCAGATTTTCTTTACATGCAAAATGAATATATTCCTGCATTCATGGCAAGTTTTGCATGAATATGCAGCACAATGCTATTGATTTATTTCAGTCCCCAGTATGCTAGGCAAAATGGGATAAGCAGGCTACAAGAAGATAAAGTCCTTATATGCCACTTGGAATTCTTTTTTTTTTTTTTTTTTTCAATGTCATCTTTGTTTTCTTGCTTAGACTAAACTCCTGATGAAATTAAAGATGACTTAACGAAGGGTGCAGAATAGGAGTTGTTTTGTCTCTGACCTTTGTGTGGTATTTTGGGAATATATCATTGGGATAATCTATCAAAGAACACTTTTTCAGGCTATCTGTTGTGACTCTGGTCTTACAGCATGAACACAAATGTGCTCAAAATGTTAATATAACAAGTCCAGCTTTAGTTTATGAGTCTGTATTCTTCAAAGTTCCAAGAGTATTTAACTTCTGCTTTGGTCAAGCAAAAGGAGCATTTAAATGCCTTAAATCTGGAACTTGCAGATTCAGTTTCTTTTGCATAATTAGTGAGCTTCCGACCTGTAACTCAAAATTAGCACAATATCACTGATAGTAACAATGCTGGTGGAAGGAGAGCCCAGTATCCTGTTGGTTAAAATGATTAACACTAGTCAGTGAAGAACTTTTATAACTTAGTCTCTGAGAACTTTTATTCGCGATGTAAGTTGTATTGAGTATTACAGTGGAATTTAGTGGTGTATCCTGATTCTTTCAGTTTGGGTATTGGCCTTCATGCAAAAATGAAATAATAAAAGAATATACTGCATTTTGGGTTTGATTCTGGGTTTGGATTACTTGCATTATGAGCGTGTGCAAGAGCTAGTCCCAGTTAAGATGTGTAAATGGTTGTGACTCAAAGATAATCTGTCACATGGGCCCATAGAAACATTGCTGTAGAAATGCCTGTTCCTTCTCTAATTGCTGCAGGTCTTGCCCAGGTAAATAATTCCTATATAGCCACCTGCAGGAAGATGTGTGGGTGCAGACAGAGGATTTATAGTGGGTGAATTATGTGGACCGCAGGAACTTGTGTCACAAGGACCTGTTTTCAGGCAAATGTGTTTTCAGGTGGCTCTGGTGTTTGTGTGTGAATATGCAAGTAATGGCAAGATCCTCTTCTTTATAGTGCTGATGGCATTTAGGCTACAGGATTAGGCTTTGAGGAGTAACACGTTAGGACTTGTTGAAAAATTGTTTAAATACACCAAATTTGAGATCAAAAAAGTGTGTACTAATTATAAGTGTGTTTGAACAGCAGTTTGAATCAACACACTAGTGGTTTGTGTGCAGATCTCTAGAAAAGTAACTACCTGCATGTGTACTCAAATACTCATCTACATTTGCTCAATGGACCACAGAAGGCAGTTGTGCTGCTCTTCATACACTACTCTAGTTTTTAATTTTTTGAGCTAAAGGTTCTATATGCTGGTATTTCACTGGGAAACTAAAACCCTGCATGCAGTGGCAGCAAAAATGCTTTTAAAAAAACCTCAACAAAGCTGTTTCGCAAGCTATGAGAATATAGAATAATTCAAAAGGTAGCAGTTCAGGCCCCAGTTTGCGTTTTGAGCCATGATTGTTCAGCTTATTTTAGGGGTTTTGGGGATTTTTTTTTTTTTACTAATACCTTGTGTCTATTATTTCAAGTCACCTTCTTGCACTACTAGAGGAAATAGACTGGACTGATTCCTGACTTCAGCATAACCTTTTGAATCCCATAATCTTCCCGAATTGGTCCTACTGTGTCAGGTTATGAAGGAGCTTTGGCTTGCTTCTGTGTTGTGGGGAAAAACCAAAACAACAAGAAAAAAATTGTTCTGGTTTTGCAGCAGCATTGTTGCTTTTTGTTTTCAGCCTCTGTAAAGTATAGAGAGGTTCATGTAGTTTGCAGGCAGTGTCTTGTAAAAATTCTAGAGTGGGGGCACTGTCACTGCAGTTGGATTTTGTGTTTTGATGAGATTTACTCATATTCAGGAAAATATTCAAGAAGTGAGCTCTTACTCACTTGACTGGAATGCGTGGGTCTCCACATCTGTCAGGAAAAAGCTTTGTTCCCTGAAGCATCCTTGTCACTTCCTTGTTGTTCCATACATGTTTATGAAATGCTAAACCTGCCTTTGGGGAATCTTAGTTGTTCTATCTCTTGACTTCTGTTTTTGCTAGGACTACTATGTGTAACTTACCCACCTGATATTTTCCCAAGCCACAAGGGGAAACTGCCTCGTTATGTCAGTCTATGTATTTCCCAAGCCTAGTAGTATTTCAAGAAAGCCCTGAAATAATAATTTTCTGTTAATACTGTTAACACATAATGAATACTTCATACTAAGATGACCATGTCTTCTGAATCTAAAAGATTGTGTAGTACTAAACTTTAAATTAGGAAATGAGATATGTTTAAATTACATTGAAGAAGGCTCTGATTTAATTAGCATTAAGCTTGGCATTTTATTGAAAACACATAATGTGCTCAGTAAGAAGTGCTGTATCTTCCTAGAAGTATTTCTGTGTACATTTGTCTTCTCCTTTCTGCAGTGATCTGCTGAAGCGTTTCACAGAGAATTGTCCAAGTATCAGCCTAATGTTCACAGTGTCAGGATGACAAACATGCCTCTCCCTGTGACTCTTCTAATTGATGCTGCTGTGGCTGGTTTTGAAATACTTGAAGTTTGTGATTCTGTGGGGATTATTTTTCCAAGGTTCTGATTTACAATGCAATGTGAATCCTACCCCTGTGCAGCTCATTTTATACTTTTCTTGCTTTCAGTTAACTTTTAGAGTAGACTCACTGCCTCTGAAGGAAGAGTTGGCTTTACACTTAGGTCTGCAGCTGGAGACTGAGAGGTGTAACTTGATGAAACCAGTCTTCTGTGTGCCTCCTGCTTAGGGCAGAGAAAGAGGGTGCAGCATCTCTTAAACCTTACTGTCCTGAACTTAGACCCTGGTGGGGTAAACATGGACTGTGATCTACACTTTAACTCCTCAAGGCATGGTTTACAAATATGCTTTTTAAGGCAATAATCTTTAAAAGTATATGTACATTTGTGAAGGATGAGAATAAAAGCCCTTAGGGATAGCAATACAAATTGCCAGTGTACTGCCCTTCAATAAAACCGGTTTTATTTATCTAAATTTTTGTAGCAGGTTTGCTAAATCAGACCAGATCATCTTTCAGGGTCTTTTCATGGCTTGGAAATCCATCAGACAAGAGTTTTGGTTGGGGTATGGAGCAGAGTAATATAATGTTAATTAAACTATCAGTCATATGAGTTCATAGTTGTTTGTCATATATATTCACGGGGTTGTGTGTGTGTTTGTCTTCAAGTCTTATATTGATACTTAGGATGTCTATTACACCATTTGTCTATGTATAGCAAAACAACAACTGGTATTCTGGAGGAAGAAAAGCTTTATCAGCATCAGTTAGAGATTTGAGCTTTTATGTATAGCAAAACTTTGGCTTTAGCCCTTTCAGCCCTTCAAAGATAATGCTGAATTTAGGATGCCCAGGCTTTCAAAAGAGTGAGTAGTTAAGATTACAAAAAGCTCTTTGAAGACACGAAGTTGTTTAATGTTTCACTCACGTGTTTTGAAGCAGAGTTCTTAAATCTATGAAAAAGATAATTGAAGTGGTAGTAGAATAATGTATTTTTTTAAAAAAGGTAATCTGAAAATGCAAAAAGCAAAATTTATTGGACTTATATTTTCCTTCATTGGCATATTGCTCAAAAATATGTACCAGTTTGTCTTATTTAGCATAGTAACATATGTTTTATTAATTTTTAAGTTATTGAATGTGTCTATGCTAGAATAACAATTTCCTGTTTGGTTATGCTGCAAGATTAGAACAGTTAGAATCGAGATGTGGTTAGGCTAATGCTTTGTGAAAGGTACAATGTTTTTCAAACCTGTTTTAGACTTGCATACTTTGGAAAAAAGGTATTGCTATATGCTACATACCATTCCAGGTATTTCCTAGAATAGTAATAAATCCCTATTTTTTTTTTTATTTAGATAGTATCCTCATTTCTGGAAACTGAAATAAATGTGCCCCATTATGCTTTCTTTTGTATCCTGTATTTAAAATGAGCTGTTAGATATCAAACTATTTCACTAGAATAATTGCTGTTGCAGAAGAGATATACTGTTATGTTTCTTATATATTAAGTATTCTCCACTAGGAGTTGGGTGCCTCCTGCAAGCATTATACACCATTTGAAGAATTTTAACGTGAGTGTTCCAGCACTTTGCAGACTAATGACTTATTTGGCTAGAAAGTTCTTCACACCCTGCCCTACAACTATTGCATGAACTCTGATACCTCTAAGTCCTTACTGAGGCTTTTTCTAAGTACTTTTACTAAGAGCATATGTAAATTACGGAAATTATATGTTCAGTGAGATGCTAGCTCTGTGCTCAAATCTAATCCATAGCAGTTTTCTAGTATTGTGGAATTATTTTAGACTGCAATTTCAGATGCAACTTCTAAATAACTAGTATGCTTTTCTCCTCAGCAATGATTGCATATCTTGCTCTGCAGCAGAGACATGTTTTTCTCCATGCCAAAAGCCAGCTGTTTTGTTAAACTAACTGTGCATAGTAATAAATTTTTATGCAATAAATTTTAGTCATGTAAATTACTCCACAAAGCAAGAAAGCTTAAGCCATTGGTAGGTGAATACACTTTACCTGTTTCGGATTTATTTACCTGGACTCCAACATCTGATGTTATTTCATATTCTCTAGGTGCAAATTTAAGAACTGAGAAGCAACTGGCTTTAGGGTTTTTCTTGTGTTTTGTGAGAATAAAATTGGGATAAGTTGGGTTCAGAGAAACCAAGAAAACACAAGAATGAGTGATTAAAACCATCTAGAAGGATAGTTGAGACTTAACTGTGGGATGTAGGAGGTGCAGGTTCAAGGCCACAGCTTGAATCAAAACTTGACAGAGCTTAATCAAAATCCTACAAATTCAGAACTGAATTCAAACTTCTATACGCTCCTCTAGCTTTTAGTTGTTTTGTAGCCAACCTTTGTCCCTTTCTCATACTTGGGTTTATATTTTATTGTGAATGCTGAATCATTGGCATTAAGTAAAAATTGCAGCTTTGTAAAACCAAAATTGCTTGTATTGGTTTAATTCTAAATTAAATTGAAGAAATCCCTTTAAAGATAAGGAAAACTTTCAGTAATATGCAGGTGGAGAGTTGCGTCTGAGGATGACTGTAATTTTCTGATGAGTCTTAACAAGTCATCGTTTCACGTAAGATGCTGGAAATGTAATATTTTACCTTTACAAGTAGTGTCAGCTCTTACAGACTCAACAGATTATGATGAATAAAGTTCCAATTTAATTTTCATCTGAAGATGTCTAGTATTATCTGTATGTATAAATTGTATAAAGGTCTTTAGGTGAATCTATCTTGATTTCAGTGGGAATGATTCAAATTCAATAAAGAATAAAAGTAATGCAATCTTTTACTGACAGATTTACCTAAGTAGTGATTGTAAAATTTTATTGTATTTAGAAGTTGACACACGTACTCAGGTGAACAAAATGTAATGAAATCTGTTTCAGGGATATACACTTAAATGCTGCCTATTGTTGCTGGTGGTGAGATTACTAAGTGCTGGAACTAGATGTTGCAAAGTAAATATTTCATACTCCATTGTGTTGCACATTCACATTATGTATCAAGCAGATAAATGAAGATTCAAATTAAATGCTAGCAGTGTTTCAACTTCAGAAAGTCTGTCTACAGTAGTAAGGTGATACTAAGTTTTGATATTCCATATGAAAAATAACATAATTTGGAGACCAACTTGATATTCATATGGCTGGCTTATAGGTGGGACTGTTAAATGGGAACTGGCCTACTAAATTTGTGGAGGATGGCTTGTGAAAATTATTCTGTAGAAATTTTTGTCCAAGAAAATAAAAAAAGCTCTCTATATGAACTAATCAGATTTGTTGCATATTATGTAAAAGCAGTGCTTTTATCCTTACTCCCTTCCCCCCAAACCAATACACTTGTGAATGCAATGTAGCTAAGAATATTAGGCTGAGTCTTTAAACAGAAAACTTTGTTCTCATTAAGACCTCTGTGAAGTATTCAAATACATAGTATTTGATTGAAAAATAATAATAGTAAACCAGGTTAAACAAAATCTCTGAAAAGAACAAACAATTATTGCACAAATATTTGAATATTACAGTTAGTATTTGTTTAAGTTTTATAGGTAGCACATATTACAGTACATTCTCCGGCAAGGACAAACCAAAAAGATGAGCTGAATGCTTTCTTTTGGAACAGCAGTTTTGTGCATCTTGGTTTAGGAAGAGAGACTCATCTGTTTCCATGAATTATGGAACTTTGAGTTGCTTCTTAAAATCTGGCTACAAATAGAACTGCCAGTTTGAGGCCAAAGTGTAGTTTCTGCTCACTGATAAGAGGTGGTTGGCAGCACATGTAATATGACAGGGTAAGGACAGACTGGATGTCAGGATGGTAATGTGAAGATTGGTAGCAAGTCATTGAAAGTAATGGTTTGCAAAAAATTTCACTTGGTTACTTCCAGTGTGGTTCATTTTCTGCCATCTGCTCTAAGACATCAGAACAATAAGATGAAACATGAAATTATCTGCATACCTCATTTGCATAATGAGAATGTAGATGTAGTTTTGCTGGCTAGCCTTTCAGTCTGGGCCAAAACAGGTTGTCTCTGGCCAGTTCATACAATGATAGCACATGACTGAAATATAAATCTAGAAACTTAGAGCCAAGAATAAAATAGCTTTGCAGAGGGTAAATTTCAAGCATGCCATATTCAGATGCTTTTGGTTTGATCAAACAATCCACTTTGTAACAGCTTAAATGCCCCATACGTTTTTACAAGTCTAGGATATGTAAAACATGCATTGTCAGTCTGTGAGAATGAGTTAAACATTTACAGGGGCTGCCCAGGGAGATTAGCTGAGAGCACAGATATTGTCAGCAAGCCTGTTCACTGTCATGGGAAAGCAAGGCTCCGGAGCAAGCTAAAATTTGTTCATCAGACAACCTGGGGCTAGAATTGTCAGAGGTTAGTTGTAACAGAGGAGATTAGCTAATGTCAGTCAAGAAACATGCTTTGTTGTGCCTGAAGGTAGGCTGGAGTCATGGCCGCATGGTATTTTTGTTTTGACTTGCTTGTTTACTTGCTTTAAAGAAGAAAAAAGTCAGAGATTTATCCCTGAGTGGCTATCCAAACAAGGGACTGTGGAATGGAAGTTCTTGTACCATTTCTCAAAATGGCTTAAAACCCCCATGGTGGCAGCTGTGGATCCTGGTAGTTGAAGAACAAATGTTCTTTTGTTTTTAACCCTTACACTGCTTTCAACATCTATGCACTGACATTTCATTCTAACTGTGCTGCAGTAACACGAAGTTAGAAATGCTAAAGGTATACTCAGTTGACTTAAAAATAAAACATTTGGTTTTAACATAATTTTGTTTGTTGACAACCTGTTTTCAACTCGATATTTTGACGTTAGGGTAGTGGTAGCCTAGTAAGCTGTGGACCACAAGGTGGCGCTGATGGTGTGCGACGATTGATTTGAGACTTTAGGCATCCCTTTCTGGAAATCTGAACAGATGCAAAAGGCCTGAACTAAGTAACTCCCTTTTGACCTCCCTTGGAAATACCTGTATTGCGTGGCTGGCAAATAGGCTAAGGTGTGCATGCATTGTCGCATAATGAATTAAACTACAGTATGAGGGACCCTAGCATATTTTCTAGATGCATGACTGCAGAAAAGTGCTTATGGGGAGGTTAGCGGAGTATCTGTAAAGGGGGAGGTCTGGACTTGGGTCTCAGTAGATTTCAGATATGCTTCTGGAGCACCTCTCCTGTGAAGACTGGCTGAGAGAGTTGGGTTGTTCAGCCTGAGGAAGAGAAGGCTGTGGGAAGACCTTACAGCAGCTTCCAGTGCCTGAAGGGGGCCTAAAAGAAAGCTGGAGAGGGGCTTTTGACAAGTGCAGGAAGGGATAGGACAAGGGGTAATAGCTTTAAACTGAAAGACGGGAGATTTAGATTAGATACTGGGAAGTTCTTCACTGCAAGAGTGGTGAGGTGTTAGCACAGGTTGCCCAGAGAAGCTGTGGCTGCCCCATCCCTGGCAGTGTTCAAGGCCAGGTTGTATGGGGCTTGGAGCAGCCTGGTCTAGTGGAAGGTGTCCCCGCTCGCGGCGGGGGTTTGGAAGAGGATGATCTTTAAGGTCACTTCTAACCCAAACCATTCTGTGATTCTGCAGTAATGTTTTCTTCACTGATTCTGAAGAAAGCCTTATGAGTCACTATTCTTATTTTGTCTTTATTTTAAATGTTGCCTTTAAAAAATGCTGAAAAAAAAAATGAATAGTTCTGGTTAAGATGCTGATGGACAGGGTCTTCAGACTTGTATCCCCTTTGATCACTTTTTGAGTGCAGAACTATATCAGTTAACGTCATCCTTTCAGATACATAGGGCACAATGTGTTTGAATTACTCTCTCTTGTATTTGATTTTATCGATTGGATTTCTCCCTATGTGCTCATATAGGGAAACATGAAATACCTTTTTTCTTCTTGAATAATTTGATCTTCTTTTCATCTCCAGCATGTTTCCTTGTATTAAGATCAGAGAAGAGCTCACAACATAGCCAAGACTACCTCTTGCTCTTCAATGGAGTTGTTTGTACTTGGCCTTTAAAAAATGTTTTCATAGAAAGCTGCTAGCATCCTGGGACAACTTGCTTCCAGTTCTCATTTACTGAGAACTGCCTTCCTCAAATGCAAACTGTTTTTATTGTAGTTTTATTTTTTCTGTCAGTTTTTACTGATGTAACCTATTACTGTTTCATGATCACTTTCATCAAAGTTACCTTCCACTTCTACATCCTTAACCTGTTCTTTGCATTTGGTGTGATATTAAGAGGATTATTTTTTTACCGTCATCTGTATCATAAAAACAGACACCTGGGGTCTTTAGGTATCTGCTGACTAATTAGTGTCTTGCTGTATTGCTTGGCCAACAGCTACCTTTGTAGTTAATATTCCTTATCAGGTCTTGTAGAAAAGATCCTGCCTACCAGAGTTTTCCAGGTTGTAGGGACTGCTGTATACCCTCACCATTGATTGTATCTGACCTTGCACTTTTTTATTGCCTAGTTAGTGGTTTTCAATGGGTACAAATCATTCACTGTAAACTGGACTTCAGAGTAAACATCTACCACTTTGGCATGAGATTTGTTTTGTTCAGCCTGGGGGAAGAGAGGGCTCTCGGGAGACCTTATTTTGTGGCCTTTCAGTATACGAAGGGGGGCTTATAAGAAAGACTGATATTTTACAATGCCTGTACTGACAGGACAATGGGGTGTGGTTTAAAACTGAAAAAGGGTAGATTGATTTGAATATAAGGAGGCAATTTTTGGTGATGGTGGTGAGACATGGGAACACATTGTCCAGAGAGCTTGTGGATGTCCCATCATTGGAGGTGTTCAAGGTCAGGTTAGATGGGGCTTTGAGCAACCTGGTCAAGTAAAAGATGTTCTTGCCATATGGCAAGGGGCTGGACTAACCCAAACCATTCCCTTCTAACCTAAACCTTTCTATGATTCTGTGATATTGTTTGCTTAATATAGCATGCATCCATGGAGACTTAATCTGTGTTAAGCCAGTTAAGAGTGTTACTAAAATTGTTTAATCTTGCTTTTTTCTTCTTTTGAAATATCATGTTTTATACATACACTTGCTATGCAGGAAGTGTAATGTATGTTTTATAGACAATATGTATGCTTATTTACGAAGGTCTTTATATGTTGCTGAAAACAATTAAAATGAAGTGCTGAATATCAGCAGTAGTAGTATAATGCATTTTAAGCAGTAAAGCAATGTGAGACTCTCTTACTGAGCTAATGAAATGCAATTTGAGAAAGAATGAGTCTAGTAAAGGGTTCATATTTATATGGTGATTTTGTTCCCCACCTGCTTTGTAGTTTAAAAAAATGTTATTATACTGACATGAGAGACAAGATTGTTTCCCATCTAGTAAAGTCTGAGGAGAAAGAGATGCCTTTTATATCCTTCTCCATCTTAAGGCCATATAGATTTCCTGTGACTACTTGGGAAAAATTCTTCCCAATGGTCCTCTGGCTGGGCTACATGGGGCAGGGGGAAAAGGCAAATATAATGGGGTTGTTCTGTGCTAGATGATATACTACAGTGGTCTTTGAGATATGTGTGTGAAAGGTGAAGTCTTGCTTGAATGTGGCAGCCACAAAGGGATCTCTCTGGCATTTTACCTCCATGTTTTCTTTTCTGAAGCATTCCTCTGAAGCTTGTAAGTAAATGCAGCTCCAGGATTTAGACTGTATTTGCTGTAAACTTACAAATGGTTAGAAAATTCTTTTTGATAAAACACAGAAGATGTTTCTAAACTGAACTGAGCTCCCAAGTCCTCTCAGCTAGAATTCACCACACTTATAGTAGTATTCTTTTCATGTGTTGGAGGAAGGAAATATGACTTCAGAAAAACATTAATCCTGCTGCGATTTTTAAACCTCATAATTAAAGAGGAAAATAGTAGATATTCATAGCCTAGAAATACTGTACCTGGGCATCTTGCAGACAACATCTTCATTGCTGGTTAGCTCTTGTATGCTGTTTTCTCTAGTGACAAGCATGTTTTCAGACTTACACAAGAAAATGTATAAGACTTTTGTGATAAGAATTAATCTGAATGCTGAAGATTTAAGGCTTAATTATAATTCTATTCCAAGGCAACGGACTGTGTGAACTGCTATTACTAAACTGTACTGTGTAAACACTGCATACTGATGGAATTTGCTTGTCAACCCCAGTGGCATTTCTGTGCACTAAGCTTGTTATTCTGTCAACCAAGTGCATCATGGGAAAAGATGAGTATCTCAAGGGAATGTGATCTGCATTTTTAAGAAGAAAACCAACCTCAAAGGTGCTCTAGAAGGACACCAACACAGATTACTTTGCTCAAGAGCCAGCTGGTTTATTCGCTGTAAATTTTGCATGCTGCTTAGGTGATGACAAATGTTTATGTTGGTAAAACTTTGACTGAATATATCTGTTTTTATGTTTCATTGCTGATGAAACGATTGGTAAAGGATCTTGGTGCAGTATTACAGCATAGGAAAGAGTCATTAAATCCTAAGGATTCTGAAAAGCTACATTGCTATTCCTTTTTTTTTTTTTTTCCCCTCAAACTTTAGATTTGTGTGATGTACTCCTCCCAAATAAAGAGAATAACATGACTCATGACAGGTATTTTAGTACAGCAGCAAACAAGATTAAACCAGTCAAAGTAAAGGAAATTACACTGAACAAGCTTCTGTTCTGTTTACATGTTAGAACACTAGATTATCTTTGGAGTACAGAAAGGGCAAGTCAAGATCAGGTTGTGATCAAAATTATTAGTTCAGAGCTACAGGTTTATGAGGTAGAATGATACAGGAATAGCAGAGAAACAGACATGATATTAAGAAGCTTGCTTAGGGAAAGAAAAACCTAACACAGCAGCTGCTTAATTTGGTGACAAGAAGTCTTTCAAATGCCAGTGGAGGCAGGATGACAAATGTTTGTTTAGATATGTGCTGAAGGGATATAATTGTTTTTTTTTCCAGTGCACTTAAATGCAAGAAGATGCCTATAAATACAGATAAATAGTGTGAAGCAGAGAAGTTAGTTTTTTTTTTTCTGGTTTTCTAATAACTATTAGTTAATTTCTTAACTTTACCCCAAGACTTTCTTCAGTGGTGTATTTTCATGTAAAACTTCAGATTATAAAGAAGCAACAGAGGTGTTTTGCCTCTCAGCTATTGTTTATGCTGCAGAAAGGCAATTAAACTTAGGTTGGAATTTTGTACTTTACCAGATACAATAGTGTCTGATTTTACTTTTCTCCAAGTTGATGGGAGTTCTGTAATTGATTTTGCTATTGGGAACAAACCTGGGCCAGGCATTTTAAGCTGTAAATATCATTGGTGTTCTGAAAATGGAAGTACTCTTAAATTGCAGTGCTGACAATGGATTATCCCACATTAAACAGGTTTCACTTAAGTTTTATTATGTGTAGGGTAGTCATAATTCAGGATTTCTATGTGTGTGGGAAACCTAATATACTACGGGGTTTACATAGTCCTGTATATATGTTAATGGAATTGTGGAACTCCCTTAATGCTTCAATAAATATGCCAAATGTCTGTAGCAACCTGCTGTTCATTGTGCCCAGATTGCTGCTTTGTAAGTAGGTATCAATCTTCAGTACTTGCTGCATTCAACCTCTCCTAGTCACTGATCAGGATCCATCTGTTTGACTGTATTTGGTAGTGTGGTTTTATATGAGATATATATAGGCTTCAAAAATGTTAATCTCCAAGTGGTGCCTGATCCCTACTGTGTTGTATTTATCAGCATAATAGTTTCAAATTGCAAAGAGATAGTCATGCACTTCCAAGTAATGAAATATTTTGTTGCTTGGTTCCATTTATATACTCGGGTTGGGTCAGATTTTGTTCTCTGTTTAAGAACCTTGACAAAGCCCTACCTGTCTTTATTCTGAGTCACTGGAATAAAGCTGCAATATTGTTTCTATTTGGATATTGATTATTGAAATACAAAACTAGATGCATCCTGAAAAAATAATTTGATGGTTTTTAGGCATTGTATCTTTTCCTTTGTTTTTTACTGTCTTCCAGCAGTACTGGACCATGTGTTTTAAAATATGAGAAGTGTAGGGGGTATCTAAAGTCAGCACATGAATCCATAACCTTACAGAATTTATTTGCAAATATAGTTTTGTATAAAATGAATTGATGAAGCATCAGTTCAAATTTAGATAACATTATAGGTTTGCCAGGTGGCTAGACATTACTAGTTCTGCTGGAGATAGTTTTACAAATGTATTTGTGATATATTGCCTGCAACAACAGTGAAGCATATTAGATCAAGGATAGCTAATAAATAACAGCAGGCAATATCATCTGCGAATAGGCAAATGGTATGTGTGATTAAGTGTGAAACTCTCAGCATCTGTGCTTTGAGTCATGGTTCATATGCATTAAAGTATACTAATTGAATAATGACACCAAAATGGCAAGACTACAGGTGTCTGATAGTTTGTATTTGTATGGATTTTACCATAAATGTGAGCCTGCCCAAATAGAACCTAAGACTGGCCATGTTAAATGGAATGCTTGACATTTGGCCTGCTATGAAAATGGTTTGCAGGTATTTTTATTGTGAGAAATGGTAGAAGGAATCACTTTTCTGAAATTCACACTAACAATTTGAAAACCTGAAAAGATGTATGTGGTTGCATTTGAATGCCAAGTAAGATACATGCCTGAACATGGAAGGATTCCAGAATATAACATTTAGACCTTCAGATTAGATTAAACAATTTTAAATATCTACTTATGCTCTGACTGGTCAAATACCTGTTCTGGATATCCTCAGCAAGCCTGATCCTTGAAATTAATCATGAAGGTTTGTAATAAACTAATTTTTTTTAATTTCACTGAATTATGCAAATAAGCATAAAATAGAAATTCTAAATGGAATTTATACTTATTTGCATATTTTAAATGTTTTCAGG
>WTXV02015769.1:31012-68087 GCA_009823435.2 Nymphicus hollandicus
AAAAGGAATATTTTATATTCACATATTCCTTATAAATAACATCTAAGGCTTGGTTAATAACATACATAAAAGATCCTGTATGCATTGTGGGACTGCTATGTCAGTGGAAGGAACTAGCTGTGTTACATTTCTTGCAATTTTAAAATGTTCTGTAACTTTGTAGAGGCAAAATTTCTTATGCCATTCACAAAAAACATTACCGAAGGTGTGAATGCTTTCTGTCTCAACAAATAAAAGGAACAGTATTACTAGATACACACTGAACAGAGTTGGGCTTTTTGTCTGTTTGATTGGATGCTCATTCCATCATGAATGGACAGCTTCCTACAGATGTTCAGCATCTTGGGGCCAAAGAGAACCAATAACTCTGCTGTGCCTGCTGCTTCCTCTGCTGGTGGGACTGCATGTGTGACAAGCCCTGAATTGTTCTGTGCTCTTCAGTTCTGTGTTCTCTATTTAGTCAAAACACTGTAACTGCTTTAAGGGCTCCAACTGTTTATTTGCACCGCCAGTTACTCTTACTTTTCTCATCAGTCACAAAATCATTCAAGTTCCTTCATCCCCTTCACCATGAACTTCTGTTTCAGGGACTTACATTTGTTATAAATCTTTTTACAACTGTAGCATTTGAAATAGCTGCTTCAGCTGATAGGTTCTGCTTTGGGACCATAATTCTGTGGCTAATATTTCAGTTTTGTAAAGTTTAGTCATAGCTTTGGCACCTTTGTGGCTTTTCTGAATTTGTCAGAGTAGTAGCCTTATTTTAAAAAGTGTTAAGAATTTTTCAATATCAAAATGTCAACTTTTGTTTCCAGAATACTGAAATCCACCTTATGGTATCTATCCAAGAAGAAGCTGTTTTGATGCATATTTTTGGGCCTCTACAAATAATTAGGCCTAAAAAAAATAGAGAAATAGAGCTAAACTGTTGTGAAAATGAGAGAAGGATGTAAACAGAACACAAACAGAAAAACAAAGCAAAAAACCAATCCTCTTTCAAACTACAAGGATGTTATTTTCATACTTGAATTTTATTGATATTTTCAGTCTTTACTTAATCTCACACTGAAAGTTTTTAATGTGAATTTTTAACCCTCTTATCACAACTATACATTTAGATGTAATAAATGCAGATAATGCACTTAAAGATTGCAGGAAATGATTTCTTTAACGCTTTTCTGTGATGCAGGTCAATATATCCAATCTGAGTATAAACACAAATGTATGCAAAATTGGAAGAGTGATAAATGGGACAGAAGCTGGTTAACTTCTACACCCTTTGCATGTTTATCTCAGTCTTGACTTGCAACAATTCTATTCCTTTTCTTCTGTGTTTTGAAGTCATCGTGTTTTGCCAATTTGTGCTAGTCTGATTAACATGAAAAAACAGGATTTGAGTTTAAGAATACATTATGAGGATGTGTGTAAAAACAGTTTTTTAGTTGTTCCCTGTAAGTAGGCTAGGGTTTTATAGTGTCTACACCCTGGCAAGTAGTATTGGAAACTCTTCTTATGCTTTTTGGTGAAATAAACATCTCCCTTGGATTGCAGTATAAATTCAGGTGTTATGTGAGACAGCTGAGGTTTCTGTTCTGTATCTCTGTCCTAGATTATAAGCATCTGACTTTTGTTAGTAGTCTTATCTCCTACTGATCACTTCTCTTAAAAGGATTTTTTTGCCTGGTAACCTTATTTATGTATGAGTCATTTAAGTCAAGAGAAGAAAGCTGCAGGCTTTAGTTAGATGGAGGACATAAAAATATGATTCTTTTCTGTTGAACTGTTCTGAGTCTGTGCATCATGGCTTGCATTTACTTTACATTAGGTTGTATACAATCTAACATTGGTATACAAAAGTGTACAAAGAGATAGATGCATGGGATTTTACCTGAAATTTGAGCTCCTTCATATGACTAACAAAGGACTCTTGCTAAGTGGGTACTGAAAATACATGCATGAGCCTATGCCCAATTTCCTGTCAATTTGTAAACTCTGCTCTGGTTTGTGGTCTTTAAAATGTACCACTGCCAGGGTACTACAGAACAGAAATATAGATACCCATCACGCTGAAATCCATATCATTATAAATTGCCAAAGATAATTTTACACCTTCATTGCTAATAAATAAGGCATAATTTTTCTTTTCCAAGTTACCAAAAAACCTCCTTGTTTTCTCCCTTCAGTTTCCAACGTGTAACTTGCTATAGTTGGGACTTTCATTGTGTCAGTGGAGAGGTTATTTCCTTTTAAAAGAGGCATTAGAGATCAAGCAAAGGCAATGATGACACTTTTGTGATACCCTGCATTACATATGATGTCAGGCTGATGGTCTCTAGACTTCAAGAATCTGTGAATCCAGGAAGCTTCACTAAAAATAGTAATGTTATCCAGTCACTGAGAAGCTTAAATATGGTGTCAGTAAAGCCAGAATGAAAGTATAAGGATCATGGTGAGGCAAATGCAGGTCATGCTTAGAGACATGAAGGCTGCTTTTTCTACTGTTCAGTGTAATTATTTGCTAAGGAGAGAGTGTTAGTACAAACAATAGGAAACAACCAGTCAGATGCACAAGTAGTTATTCATCTTCATGGTAGGGTCACATCTCAAATTGAGCAGGTAGAATACCCTTCCAATAGGAACTGATTAGCACTGTATTTGGTAGTGCAAGGGAGATGCCTTTATTTGTACCAAGTATGTCATATTTTCCAAGTGAGGATAGCCAAAGCTTTAGCCTGAAGGAGACTTCTGAACTTCAGAATATCTTGTTCTGAGATTAGGTGCATATAATGGAAACAGACACTTTCATTATGGTAGCATGCACTGTGATCAGAAATCCCTTCAAAGAAGTGCTTGTGACAGTGGTGAGCTGCTGAAGAAGCATTCAAAAACTGTTTCTGCTGGAGGGCTGCATGACTGCAGTCAGTTGCAGCCAGCAACCATTAACGGTTTTCATACCCTGAGTTGAAATGAAATTGTCAATTTAATCTTCCTGTTCCTAAACTTAAGGAGAAGGTTTTCTTAAGCAGGAAATGAGCCAAATTCTGCTTGTATCAAGGTCAGTAACAAGGCCACACTTACTAATTACATTAAGAGCATACCTGTGTTTTTTTACAAAGAATATAAAATATGTGAACCTTTTGTGCACCATGCTAGAAATCTGCTGCTTTCTACTGTTGCTACCTGTTATTCTTACTGCCTCTGCTTAAAATTCCCTTTGTAAGGACGTTTGACCTCTATCTTTCACTTATTGCACTTTTCTTTGAAGCAGCAGACTGTTGGGAGGAACAGGGTTCTGCCAAACAAGTGCTGACTGAATATTGTGGTTCTTGCATCCCCTTATTAAATTTGGGATAGGGTTAAACTATAAATTAATTAGAAATGTTTTCAGTCTTAATACATTCTTAATTATAAAAAAATCAGGCTAATATTTGGGAATTTTATTTACTAGATTTCCTGTAAAAGTAGAATAAGACATAATAACACTTTTTTCCAGACAACAAGTACTGATGGCAACTGAATAGCTCTGCATCATAAACTACTAAAATGTGATACTAAGAAATAAATGCAGATATGTATTTGTGTAGCTCTTTTGAAGGATGATTTTTCTAAAATAGCAAAATTACAGATGTCTTGTACAGTGGTGTGTACAAAACCCACTTTGAGCACTTCTTAATCCTGGCATTTTTAGAGGGAAGATGATGAAGAATGCACTAAAGATTATGCCTGACATTGTCATGAGCTTTTAAAAATAATATGTAAAAAAGGTGAGCTTGTGTGGGCTGTGTGTTAGGAAAATTGTGCCTGAAATGTGCTTGAGATTTAGCAAGGAATTATCTTTTTGTATGGGGAATTTCCACTAATAGCACCAGGTAAAGTCACTGTGCTTTGATGGCTGCCAGCTTTCCCTAGCATAAAAGAAAGGTGGTCACATTGAGGAGCATGTAAAGTTTAGCTCTGCTGTGCCTGTTCTGTCCCTTGAAGGAGCCCACTGTCTGTACAGCAAAATGCTATCAGGCTTGTGCTTGAGCAAAAAAAAGAAATGAATCAGGATTGGTTCTCTGTGGCTATAGCTCCCCTCTAGCCCTAAACAGAGCTCAAGCAAAACAAATGAAAACATGAATTAAAACCCACCATATCCAGCATGGTTTTGGGGAAAAAAAAATTTGTATTTTACCCATAGTTTTCTTAATGGAATAAATCCTGTATTTAATTACTTAAAATTAAGGGTAGTTTTCCTTAACTGGTATGGATTTTTCTGCCTTTATTCTGTGTGAAAATAAAGCTCTTGTATGTCCCACATGTCTGCAGAGCAGGCATTTGTTAATACCAAGAGCATTTAGGGAGAATGGCACAATACATCAAACAGGAACTGAGAACCATTAATTACAGACTGTGTTCTGAAAAAGAGCATGTTCTTTAAGTGTAAGCAGCCTGCATTCACTATGGTTCAGCTGGGCTTTGGAGCTGGCATACCACTGTCACAGGCTTTCTTCCTGAGAAGACCTGTTCATGACATAGGAGTGAGAATAAGAAATGTGTTTATTTCTTAATATAAACATAGTTTAGTGGGTTCTTTGCAGTCTGTAATGACTTAAAGCTTGATGAGCTGATCTGAGAGTTATGGGAAGAAAAGCTGTTTGCAGATGAAACAGTGGACTTCCTAGTGAAACACTGAAACAGTTCAGTATTTAGGTGACTGGAATGTGACTTTTTTGCTTTTATTATCCATGCACACACAAATCTGATTGTAGAAACAACTGTGTCTGCAGAATAAGTAAATTGAAGTGTGGCTTAAGATAAAAGATGAATTGTCTAGAATTGCTATCCCATGTACCTCGGTGCTGTCAGAAAGAGTTAGTGGTTACTCTTAGTTTCATTTTGTTCTCTACCTCAGAGTCAGTTTTTTGGCATGCAAAAACATGTCCAAAGTCAAAGTAATTCTGAACTTGTCTGTGAATGAGTTAGTGCAACTCCATTAGTTATCCATGCTCTGATATTTCTTAACCATTCTAGCTGACTCTTGATATTTACATGGACAATGTCCCCATGTAATTCTGAGAAATGAGTGATGTGTTTTCCTGTGTGTGTAAGTTTGCTGATGAATTTGGAAATATAGGTATTTCTGCACTGTTATTTCCCATACAAAATATTTCCTTAACAGACACTTTTTCTGTATGATGAAATTCCAATTTTTAAGCAATATGGAATTTAGATTTTGTAAATATTTTCCCTACCTTGTTTCAAGGACAGTATGTAACAAGTATTTTTAACAATGATCAGGTTCTAGAGAACAGCTTTCAAAGTTCTCCCTGCTCCCCCTTAATATCTTTCTAAACATCTCTAAGGCAAATGGTTAATTAACTTACATGCACTAACTCTGCTTGATACTTTTTTGTAATTCTTTCCATGAAAAACTACTATTTTGTACCTTATATCATACAAAATACATGAAAAGCCATTTTACAGAAGCAGCTATCATAGCAGTAGATTTTAAGCAAAAACATTTTCTGTAGCTAAAGCCAATGCGTGTACCAGGATTTGACCTTCCACAAGTTCGGTTATACTTAAGATGTTTTAATTTATGGAATGATGTTCAGTCCTTAGCTGTCTTTCAGCTGCTTGGCAGACTTCATTAATTTTATAAATGTCTGTCTGGAACTTGGCAAATCAAACCTGGGTATGGTGTTCCAGATGGGGTCTTATAAGTACCAAATAACCATTTTTCTGACCTGCTGGTTATATTCTGGTAGTACAACCTGATGTGTGGTCAGTCATGTTCGCCTTGTTTTCCAGCAGGATTCTTAGATCCTTTCTGCAGAATTGCTCAACATGTTTTTGGATCCTGCCTATACTGATGTATTTTTCTACCCTCAGCACAGGACTCCGTATTTGTCTTTGTTCCAGCATGAAATTCCTGTCAGCCCAGAACTGCAGGTTCTCAAGGTCACCAGCTTATTAAGTGCTCCTTTGGGTTTGTTCCTATGAGCCACATCCCAGGGTCTGACAGACTTCTTCAATCTACAGGAAAATACTTGCTCAGTGAATTGATGTTGATCCCAGCTGCTGGGACTTGACTCCCTCATTTGGCAATGAATGTGTATAGTTCACACCTTTCCAAGTTGCAGTTCTTCTAGAGACAGTCTGAATACTGCAAATCCTGGTCTGCTTTGTCCAGTTTCTTCTTGATTCTGCTGATGCCAACAGCTGTAAGATGACTTTTTTCCCCCTGAAAGCCCAGTTCAAAGATGCAGAGGTGATTATGTGGTTTTATGATACTCAAGGCAAATCAGCTAATACCTACTGCAAACCCTGTAAGCTGCTTCCTTGCTTCTGCTGTTTTGCTTTGAGACCCCCGCAAGTGGAAGTAGGCGAACTGAGCCCTAGTGCTTTGCGTGAGATCAATCCATGTCCTGTATGATCCCGTGCAGTGAGCAGATGTTACACGCATTACTGTATGTATGCTATTGGTAGCTGTATGTTAAGCAGTGTACATCAAAGGAAAATATGAGCTATACTAAAGTCTCTGATATCAGTGAGTTTGTCAGTTTATCCACTGTAAACTTTTCTCTTCAAAAAGTGGTGGTAAAGAAAATCAACATTTTTTCTATGAGAGTGAAAGCTTGTCACACAGCATTCAGATGAACAGTACGGTTACTGGATGTTTGTTCTTACTGAGTGAAACCACATAGCTGCCTTCTCTGGGCTAGCTTTGTAACATTTTGGCTCTTTTAATAACTGTTCTCTTATCTCCTGCTTTCAGTGGTTTATGATAGGTCCATAAGAAAGACTCCTTATCAGTCTTCAAAACTTACAGTACTGTGCTCACCAACACTAAAAGCTCAATGTGAGTCACTGTACTTAAAAGATACTGAGATGGAGAAGTAAAACAATAACAAGTGGAAATTAAAAGCAGAAGTACACTGTCTTTTTTAATAGCTTTGAGGGATGATGTGGTTACGCAGCAATGAAAAGTTACAGCTTCTCATTGTTTTTTTTATATGAGAGTGAAATTTCATCTGGAATTTCAGAGCAAAGTGTGGAGCACCTATACGTTTCAGAGACACTGTATTATGCCTCCCCTCCATCTCAGTAACTACTTTTTCTGTAGTATGGTAGTTTATAAGATATATTATAAAATCTATTATTAAATAGATCCCTTTGGGAGCTCACTCAGGATTTTCTGAGGAGTCTAAGGGATTCAGGTACTGCAGCTCTAAGCTGCTTTGGAACACTTAGCTAACTCAGATAACATGGCTCTGAAGGGAGCTCAGTTTTACTATGTAGTGGTTGAAAGGCTCTAGTGTAAGTTGGGTCCTTTTTCTGTATGATGAAAGGGGAGCAGTGAAAGAGCTCAAGGGAATACAGGGAATTTTCTTGTGTTTCTACCAGTTTGAGTGCTACAAAACAAGAAACGGGATTTCAGATTTGCAGAGTGACAAGAAGTGACCAGCTCTGATGGACTTTATACCAGCTTTCCTTTGAGACTGGGAGTAGTGATAACTACACAACAAAATGTGTTTTATATTGAGGAATTCAAGACTTAATATTGCAGCCCTGAGAAAATAATTTACAGAGTCATTAAGAAAATAAGGACTTCTAGGGATTTCAATTTGTATTGCTCTTTACTGCCTTTCCATTGGGCCATTGTTCACATCTTGTGTGAAATCTGGCTGAAGGCAATTTGTATGCTCTCATTCTGTTTGCCAGTGGCTGTCATCTCAAAGGCTATCTCTTTAGTATCCTGTTGTCAGCTTCAACTGAGAGGCCAGTGGGTTAATGAGAGTGACTGAAATACCTTCTGATCTGGACAGGTGGCCTTTCCAAATTGGGTAGAACTAGCAGAACAACATAGTGAAACATGAAGCTCAGTTGCCACTGCCTGCAGCTGGAACACTCTGGTATCCAGAGCTGTCAGTCCAGAATCCTTTATGAGCTCTGAGTTCACTTTAGAGTATAGAAAAAATAAAAACTGGGAAGTTATCTGTGCTTTGAGGTTTTTATATGCAGCTTGAAGATGCCAGCCTTTTCTGAATATGCATGTGTTTTATCTAAACACCATATGGTTTTGCTGACCTATGCAATGTTGATATTTCTACCCTAATTTGTATGTGTTTCTCTGTGCAGTGCCTATTTTAGTTGTGGGAAAATGGCTGGAGTGCTGCTGAGTCAGTGCAGCTGGGATAATGAGTTGACCTACTTTATCTGTCTCGTTGGGACATCTATGCATTATTGGAAAGATAATCCTTTCCATGGTAAAGTCAATGTGAAAAATCTCTTCACCTATCACTATCTTTTCTTTCCCTTTGCATGATAGTTGTCCCTAAACCCAGCCAGAAAGCACCCTACAGCAATACTACTAAGAGCAGTAGTAGCTGAGAAAAATATTATAGTGTTCATGTATAACAACTGTGCTGCCTAAAGTCATAAAGCAAGTACTCAAAGCACCAAAACATGGGCTGCAGCAAGGTACATTTTGTGAATTTTGCAGTGGAATGGTGAAGATGTCAAAATTCTTAATTCATTCAGGCTGTGCTATTATATTAATACAAACTGTTCACTTTTAAAATGGGCTGTAATCTTGTGTCTTATAGGGAACAATGATCTTTGCTTGTTCCACTGAGCTTTCCCAACTCTTTGACCTGCAGCACTGTGTTTACAGCATCCTACAGTGTTCTCTCCTTTTGTCACTTGAGCTATAAAGATAGACCTTCCCCAAATACCTTTGAGCTGTTGTGCTATGTGAAAAAGGAGCCTTCATCAGGCTCCTTTTTCAGAATAAGGGTCAGTGGAGACAAACACAGTTAGAGAAGGACAATGAAGTAAAGCAGCAGTCTAAACCTACTTCTGTAAGATTCAATACAAAGAGCAAGATGGAAGGATACGCATCCTACATTGTTGTAGGGTGCTGGACTGACTGCTGCAGGCATGTGAACAATTGGTGATCCAGGGTTACGCTTCCTCCTCAGTTCTTTCATTGTAGCTGCAATCTGTGTGAGATGCCAAGGAGGCAATTGCTGAAGGTGTAGTGGATAGTGTTTTAGTCCTGCTTCACTTCTCACTGGACTTGATGATTTTCTTAGACATCTGTGAGCCACCACGAAGTGCCTGGAGAAATGCCCTGTTAAGCTAGACAGTCACTGCTGACAGTGTGAAAAATCAGAGAATAGTTTCTCATTGCCTAAAAATTACACAGCCTTTTATAAAACACTGGTTTTAGTAATTTTTACTTGGGTGACCTTTTGATTAAATTTGCTGTAAGAATATTCTGTGTAGTTATTGAGCTAGCTCTCGTGGGCCACTCTAGCATCAAAATCCAGCTTCATTTATTGGGTCTTTATCTGTATAAGGGCTGAATGTTTCGACTTCTTGTTAGCTAAAGTGTGGGAAAGCAGACAGCACTATTGTAAATGCATTTGTATCAGGATAAAATAATATTGCTGGAATCTGAAAGCATTCCTGTAAATCCTTTGGTAAAATCAGTAAGAAACTAAGAACAAGAACCACAGTGATACTCAGAAAACTGTCAGGCCTTGCTTTATTTGTAGCATAAACCCTGTGAGTCAAGGACTTTCTACCTAAAAATAACAGGCAATGGGCCTATTTTCCATTCTCAAAGATCGGCTGCCGCTTTTGTAGCAAAGGTGGATGCAAAAGCTCTAAAAGCTCTTGAACTTGCACGAACCTTCTCAGAAGCCATCTGATGAAAGGACAGACTTGGAAAGTAAAATAATATATGCAGTATATTTTAGAGGGGCTCCAAGAACAGCAGTGAGTTCTGCATGGCTACCTCTCAAGCCCTCCCTAAATAACAACTTTCAGTATTTTGTTTTCAGTAAGTCTGGTTAGCATTCCAGTCCCCTTAGAGGTAAGATTCATGAAATAAATTCAGTGATAGTCAGACTGTGCTGCATGTGTTATTTCTGTTTGTTTGTTTTGGGAGGAAGATTACTGCCTGTTGCCCGGAAATCACTAACTAGATGGATTCCTTCCTGGATAAAACTAATTTGTTCTATTAACTTAACTAGTCCTTATATCTCTCTAAATAATTATTTATAATCTGTTTACTGCACTATGGGCTGCATGGGAATCTCTGCTCCAGCATCTGGAGCACCAGCTCCCCCTCTTTCATGAACCTCTGTGTCTGCCCACCAATTTCTATCAGATATCCTCACTCCTTTAGAGCTGCATTCCACACATATGCCCCTGCCCAACCCCCTTCTTAAGTATGTTATTCCAGAGGTGCTACCACTGTTGCTGATGGGCTTGTTCTTGTTCAGTGGCCAGTCAGTCTTGGAGCTGGCTGGCATAGGCTGTATTGGATGTAGGGGAAGCTTCTAGCAGCTTCTCACAGAAGCCAGCCCTGCAGCCCCCTCTGCTATGACATGACTTGAAATGTTTTTTGATCCATTCATCTGCAATGCAGAGTCAGTGGATATGTAAATAATTCCTGAGAGATGTTTACTTAAGTTGTTCTTAAAAGCAGAAGAAATTCAGCAGTGACCAGCTGCTCTAGTCAAGTGATTTACTAACCTTGCCTTTGGAAAGCTTATCTTAATGTTCAGTGTAAATCTTGCTTCAATTTAAATGCATTATTTTATTCCATTAACCCAAGTATTGAGGAGAACATTTTCCTTCCATTTTGCAATAACTTAATATATATGGCAACCTGTTTTACTTCAGTCATCTGTGAACTGTTTAATTTCTTTTAGTAAGGTCATGGGTTTTAGAAAATACTTGTTTCCTTTGTGACAATATATTGTTAATTGATGCTCGATTGTTAAAGCTTTTTTAACACTTGGTAACTTGGTTTTGATTGGGGAATTACAGGGGAAGTCCCATGTTGACCCTACAAACTCATTAGATGGGACCAGAGGAAAGGATCATCTGCGGCAAGATAGGTTCTGTTCCTCTGTCCACAAGGACTTTTATATGGGCTTAAAAAAGCTGTACCTTGGAGTTAAAATACAGAAATGTAATCAAGGTGCTGAGAGGGAATCATTTAGGTGCCTTATTAAACATGATAGTTAGGAGATAGTTCAATTCAGAAAGTTGAATGAGTCTGTTCTTGATATTGCTAGTCAGAGATTATCTACCCCCTTAAAAAAACATCAAAGTTTCATGCTAGTGATAAACCCAAAAAAGGGAATTCTTGATTTGCTTCTCTTTTTGAGGCCAATATGTTTATAACAAATCTTGTGTTTCTTAGCCTTGGAGCAACCATTTAAAATAACATTATTAAATAAAACATGAAGAATGTGGTGGCGGGGGGGGGGGGGGGAAATGTAGAATTTGTAAGATGTAAAGCACTTTTTTACTCAAAATAATAAGTAAAAATGGCAAATACCTATGCAAAATTCTGATTCTTCTCTGCATGTCTTTTATAGACTGGCTTTAGGGTAAAACACCGTGCTCCATTATTCTATATGCGTTAGAAGTGTTGCAACAAATAAAAGTTACTTCAATAAAATATGCCTGAAATCAGGGTGATATAACTTCCAGGATTTGTGAAGTTACACATTCAGCTATTCTACCCACAATACCTAATTTTGCCAGAATATACCACTTTCAGAGAGTTTATCTGACTGTGTGGAGTAGATTCGGCAATGATTCACCTGCTTTAGTGCTGGTAGTAGGGTAGAGCACCAAGATTTAGTATGGCTTAGTGATGCAGGTAGACACACCATCAATTTGGGGATGTCTACACTGGGTACACCATTATACTCATTCCTAAGCTAACCCTGGGACAGCTGCCAAATCTACATAGGAAAGTCCATTTTCATGCAGAGATACTGGCTTTGCTCCTAGAAGCAATATACTGTATTGAGTATACCCAGTGTGCTACCCCAGGGCAGTGCCATCCTGATACTGTTATGTCTCCAGTTATGGAATGAGGTTTATGTTAAAATTAGTTGAGCTATCACAGCATGGTACGTTCCTGCATAGTGTTGAAATAGCCTTAACATGCAATCCTGGCTGACTATCTGTGCAGTTAGATCCCTGCATCCTGAGTACACTGATCAGCCAAGGGACCAGGCTTGTAAGTCAGTGTAGAATTTAAGACTGTAAAGAGATGGCATCAATATGAAAAAATGAGTGGCCAAAGCACAGCAGTTTATGTGGAAATGTGGGTATGAAAAAAAAAAATGGATGGCATCTATTTTACTGTTTAAGTCACCCTGGTACCCTGTTTTTCTAGAATTCATAAAAAGTATAAATTAATGATGGCAGCTGCCCACATGGAACACATTTCTGGCATTTGCTATGTAACAGTATCTTTCCTATATAGCTACTCAATTCCCAATGCTACAGGCAGAGCCCTGTGTTGCTGCCAGGCTACCAGAATGCAGCATCTGCTCCTCTCCTGCCAGCAGACTCTGGCAGTAAAACCAGTGTGTCTGGCACAGGAAGATCAGTGCAGGTTTTCTTCCCTGCATGGAATAGGTTTACCTGCTGGTTTGGAGACTCCTAGGCTATGTTCCCTTATTCTGGGATCTGCATGGGTAAAAGTAAAGAGGCTGCTTCTTATCCATACTTTTCACAGATGTAATTTTGTATGTTTAAGCAACTTAAAGCATCTTTTAGGCTGTTTGAATTTATGCCTATGTACAGTGGTCCCAGGGCTACTGGGTATAGAATACTGAGATTGATGAACTATCCTTCCTGGCTCATGCTATGGTCTCTGTGATGTTATGTGAGCCTTTCTCCTAAAAAGCTTGATTTAGGTAAAGAGCCACAGCCTTCTCTGTTCCTATTACTGAATCAATGCCCCCTTTCCACTGTGTGTTCTGATTGTCCTCTCTGTAGTGGGAAAGGAGCAGATATATGTTTATTTATCTCTATGGACCATTTAACTGATGCTACATTTCAACATTGAATATTAAAGTCACAGATATGTTTTATGTAGCAAAACAATAAAGCATTCATAATTCTTTGCTCTCACAGGAGAAATAACACAACCATACAATTTAACATAATTCTTCAGCTAACTCTAGGTATATGTACAGTTTTCATTATTATTAGTTTTGTTCTTCCACAGTCCAGTCATTTTCTTCATTCTCTTCTAGATTTCTGCCTGCCATTTCTCTCCAAACTCTGCATTAGATATTGTTTCAGTGCAGTACTGAAAACTGTACATTTTTAAATTCTAAATGTTACAGACAACAAACTTGGACACTGCATTTGGAAGATTTAAATAACTTGAGTGAGCCGTCTTCCCATGCCCCAGCCCTCATAGGGCTGCAAAAACTATGAACAGGAAGAAAACCACTTGTTAATTCATATGATAAGCATATTTCAAATTTAAATACGTGCATATAGTGAATAATTAGACTTCAGTATTTGTTGATTATTTTTTCCTTTATTTTATCTTTTGGAAGCAAACTTGCTCTTGCAAGCCTGGAGCAGCAAAGCTGTAGTGTTTAGTAGTATTTGGAAAATATTGCCAATATGTTTCTTTGAATACTGCTCAAGATCTGACTTGGACTGTCTGCTGGTGGTTTAATGTAACAGGAATGTATGCACGCATCAAGTGCATAAAGAAATTATAGGTAGATGCACAGACAGAATGTTTTGAATTTTTTGAGTGTGGATGGTTCACATCATCTGAAAATGTTAATGAACATCCATGGACATCTCTGAGAAAAAGCCAGCATTTTAAAAACACATACAGAATTCTGTGTAAGGAGAATATTCTGAAACTGACCCAGGTGAGGGAAATGACTTGGACTTGCCATTAGGCTCTTTATGCCTGAGGGGTATTTTGATCCTATCAGGAGCTAATATGTATTATGGATGCATATGAGGAAAGGAAAGATTACTTTAGATAGCAGATGCTCTTGGTGAGCTCTTGATGACTTCAGTTAAATTCAGTCACCCTTTAATAAAGGCTAAATCCAGTGAATATTTTTTTCCCCCCTTATACTTTACAGTTCTATTTACATCATTTAATGTCAGTACAAGGTAAAATTATCCAGCTTGTATCTAAAATAATTGTAGTTCCTGTCTGTTATATAATTTCAAGTGAAAATTGTTTTATTAGTTTTTGAATCTTGTCTTTATGATATTTTTTCCTGTTTGCAAGTGATAGTTGTATTTGAATGCATTTGTGTTTTCAGAAGCAACTGCAATGCAGTCTGTTTAAATGCATTGCAAAGCATGTTTGGCATAATTGCAAAGAAAAGAGTATAATTGCAAGATCTTTCATTTATTTTTCATTGGAATACTGGCAGTACAGCCATGGTGAAGTGTAACTATGAGATGCTCTGATGATGGAAATATGTCATTATATACAATTATGTTTCTCTCAGTAACACTGGATACAACAGTTACCAAAGAGCTAGAGACTGATTACATCAGTAGTAGTCTCTGGGTGCTATGGAAGTGCATTTTGCCCTAAATGTTACTGCTTAGGACACTGTACATTGGAACATTAGGAACTTGTGCCTGATTATATGTTTACCTAACATTACTAAATGTAATGTGCAAGAAGACTGAAACTGAAAGTTTAACTTTGATTATTTTTTCGTTTGGTTCTTTCACTTTTCCATGTGCATCCACTTTTCAATTCATGTTTTTTCTTAGTTAAAATACTCTTTTAGGCATTTCAATTACAGTTTTGCAAGGGGATAAAACAAGTTTTAAAATCCCTCTAAAGAGAAATGAAACTGTCCATTTGTCCAAACAAACCCCCAGATGTGTTACATTTCCTGGTGTAACAGCAGTTTTTAACAGATTCATAAAGACATCTGCTTAGCAAATGAGAGTTAATTAAAATGAGGCAAACATATAATTAAATAACCTAACTTTCCTACTTCAAATACATCTCATGCCTGCTTTACTAGAACTCCAGTCTCAGTAAAAGAGCAATCTGTACTGAAGCTGAAGAAAATCTGTCACACTTTGAAGATAGGGTCTGTTTGCAAAGCTATGGGCAATTTGAATGGATTTATCACAGTAGTTATTACAAATCATAGTGTTACATGCATAAACGAGTTACAATTCCAACTATTAGAGCTATTGCAGTAAAAAATATTTGTGTTTCTGCTAGTCTTGTTTGTGTCTTAAAAGTGAAGAAAAGCTCAAGGGCTCTTGGTTATTTTATTTCTGTCAGAGACAACCATGCTATATGGTTTCCTTCATGTGCCAATTAAGTCCTGCCTTGGTGTGGAAAGGCTGTTGAAATACTTTTCCCGTCATGTAAGATGTTTTCTCACTTATATAAGGGATTTATAAGGGAGTATTTCAGTTAAGGCTTCTGGACTTGTGGATCTCATCCTGATTGCAAACTGATGTTCTTCACTGAGTTATTCAGAATAGTATTACTCAACTTCATGTGTTATATAAGTATTGATGAGACCCAAGTTTCTTCCCTGTATTTTAGTGGGCTGCGTGAAGAGTGAGAGCTTTTAGTTACAGAAACCGAGAGGCAGAAAAAATTGTGTTGCATTTACAGTGCATTTTCAGGAATACAGAAATTATTTCCTGGATAAGGACAATCAATTACATTGTCTGAAGACTCACACTGAATAATAGTGATTATTCCAAAGCACACAAAACTCTGCAATTCTAATTAATAATGAATGTGATTAAACATTTTGCAAATGATCACACAGGATCGAATCTTAAGGCCTTTACTCCATTACTTCAAGGAGTTCCTAGTTTAAATTTGTCTTTACAGATACTAGCATTCAATTGTGTGCAAAGTGGTCTTTTTAACAATCTGCTCCATTGACTATTATCTTGACATGCTTTGCCTCTCACTTTGTTCATTGCTATATCCACAGGATGTCACCTTAAATTAGCTGTCACACTCCTAAGGGATTGTAGTGTACCAGAGTTTATATTTGGAGTTTCCAGTGTAATTCGGTAGAAGCTAGATGTTGTGGTGGGTTGATCCTGGCTGGATACCTGTACCCACCAAAGCTGCTCTATCGGTCCCTTCCTCAACTAGACTGGGGAGAGAAAATGTAATGAAAGGCACGAGACAAGGACAGAAAATCACTGATTACTGCCATGGACAAAACAGAGACAGCTTTGGGAGTATTAATTTAATTTATTACCAACCAAATTGGAGTAGGAAAATGAGAAATGAAACCAAATCTTAAAAACACCTTCCCCCTCCTCTCCCTTCTTCCATGGCTTGAGTCCTGATTTCTCCATCTCCTACCTACAAGCGGCACAGAGGGATGGGGAATGGTGCTTGTGGTCAGTTTCTCACAGGTTTTCTGCTGCTGCTTCCTCCTCAGGGGAGGACTTCTCATGCTCTTTGCCCATGCTTTTCAGCGTGGGGTCCCTCGCATGGGAGACAGTCCTTCATGAACTTCTCCAGTGTGGGTCCCTCCCACAAGGTGCAGTCCTTCAGGAACAGACTGCTTCACTGTGGAACCCCCTCCCAACCCCCAGGGTTACAAGTCATGCCACCAAACCTGCTCCCTCTTAAAGATGTTATCCCAGAAGCACTGATGGGCTCAGCTTTGGCCAGTGGTGGGTCTGACTTGGAGATGGCTGTCATGGGTTCTATTGAACACAGGGGAAGCTTTAGCTTCTCGCAGAAGCCACGCTTGTAGTTCCTGCTACCAAAACCGTGCCACATAAACCCAGTACATGAAAGAGGCTGTGTTTGTGTCTATGAAATGATGAGGCAGCAGAACTTGACCAGGTGATACTTAGAATAAAAGAGGTAGGAATGACCAGTGAGTAAATCCAAAGAAATGGTATGTAGTTTAACAAAGTGCTTGAAGGTCTAAGTTGTGTACCTTTTCCTGTACATCAAACCAACAGGACAACTGATGTATTAGCTGCTGCAAGAGCTGATGTAATTTGCTTCCTGGAAGGAAAACCTCAAAGCACTAATTGAAACTCCCTGTTTTGAAGATGTTTTCCATAGCTTTTTTTTTTAATATATATACGTGTGCCTACTTTCACTGAAAACTAAAAATTCTTCTTTTGACATCATTGCTTGTATCTGGTGGAAAAGTTGCAATTTGAGAGTCCCTCTGATCAGTTCTTTTTTTTGTAGGTGCATTAGTCCACGCAGGATGTGTTACAGTCTGTCATGTTTGGGAGAGGAGGATCTTAATTTCTTGCTTATATGCAAGATGTAGAGTTTACCAGGGAGTCTCTCTGCCAAAGAGAATGGGAACACCAGGCAGTAGATGTGAAAATGACAAAAAACATTCTATTATTTCCAAGTGTGTTTCAGTGCAATGTTCCTCTTTTAGCACAAAGTCAATAAGCCAGAGTCGATATGCTGAATTTCAGTTGCAGTTAGAATACTCTTCCTTAAGTTAGCCTTATCAGTGTGAATCCTGATGTTGACTAGCATAGCTCATGTTAACAGAGCTGATGATGACCAATGTATGTTAGGTGTTGCTTGCATAAGTAGCTCTGCCAGCTAAAGGTAATGGTGGGTCTTGGCATTTGTTGGGAAGGGTCATTTTTTCAGCATACACAGCAACTACTGGAATAAGAATTTGTGAACAAAGCTCCATCTCTGTGTCCTGGTGCATTGCTGCTGTTTCTTATTCAAGGTGTTGACTATTATAACTAAACTCTTCCTTTAGTTGTTTAGGGAGAGGTATTGCCTTGCAGTGATTGGTGTTTTCAAACATGGCATACTTAAATGTGATTGCCATGTTTGTGCTCCTCTTGTTAGTGAGGAATTTAATCAAAACCAGCAAGTGTTTATCATTCTGCTGTTTCATAAATTGGCAGCAATTCAGAGGTCTTAAAGTGCAACTGGGGAAATGGAAGGTGTTCAAGGACTAAAAGAAGAGCAAGGACAGCTCAGCTAGTAATCGTCTTGAAAATACAGAGAAAATGTACATGAAAAAAGCCATAGAGATAGTGAGTTATACTGTTTAAATATAAGTTGGTGCTGAATTACATTCTAGAATTAATATCCCACAGCTGCTTCATGGTTTTTGTAGTTCAGTGTGACCACAGCTGCATCTGTATGTTTAAAATTATGATGTCTTTAAATGGATAGGGCAATCTTTAAATTGAGTAAGTATGTAAGCAGATTAAATGTAACAATTCCACATTACAAGAAAAATGGTTTTGCACCTTAAAACTTTGGGGATAAAGCTTCATTCATATATGTACTGTGGTTAATTAGGTATTAATATGGCTTTAAAATCTCAATATCCTTTTGCTATAAAGTTTATATTAAAACCTGATTTGAATTTTTATTCTGGAGACTTAGTATAACTAGACAGTGTTACAGTAGCTGGTTTCTATTCACATTTTTCTGCATTTTAGTGAAATACATTATCCAATCTAAAATACTGAGCGTTTAATCCAAGTAGATTCTTCATTTTTTCAGGATATCATCTAAGGCCAATAAAATAATGAAAAGAACAGCCAGTATGGCTGCTGGGGTCATGACTTTATGCAATACTTTCATTTGCACAATCAGAATTCGTTATGTTTAAGGAGTTTATTTGGGTTATTACATGGTTTGCAATTTAAATTAGCTTATCCCTGAATTTTAATTCAAAGTTATAAAATGTCTTAAGTTACAGGAAAAGCTAATAATCCATTTTGCACACTTAAAATCTCTAGGTGAAGTACAGTGATTTGTAAAGTACTTACAATAAACAATATATTGCACCAATAAAAAATGAAAATATCTCCTTTATATAGTCCATCAAGGATTTTGTAGTATACTTTTCACAGCATATAGCTACTAAAGGGAGAAGGGGTTCTACTTTATGTGGTTGGGTTTTGTTTTGGTTTGGTTTAGGTTCTGCAGCATGCTTTTAGTGGATCAGGTTTTAGTTAACAAAATAGTTCAAAGCTACAGGTAGAACAGGGTTCAGGTGAATATGTAATGGTTGTGGCACAAGAAAGTGCAAACTCTGTTTCTCATGGGAATCAGGAGCAGGTCAGAGTAAGAACTGTCCTGAACAAGTAAATATAGGAGCCAATTAAATACCTTCACTACCCTGGAAAGCTTAGCATGAACCTTCAAAGCCCTGTTTGGGGCTGATTGTGGTCATAGCTGCCTGACCGTTGGCTGTGTGACTTCCGATCTCTGCCCTGCTAGACTTTCTAGATAGGAGATCCAGCCCTGTTCTTAAAGGGAGAGAGGGCACTAGGCTGAAAATGCCTCTTTGAAGCTCTAGGATGATAAAATGTCTCCTCAAATGAGAATATGGTCTGGAAGGAATGAATGTCAGGGCCTTTGAGATATAACACAAAATGAGTGTGAAAAACATGAGTCATGTACAGGATGGAATTTATAACCTTGGCTGTTTAAGCCTTCTTAAGAGTGAGCACTCTGGTTTTTTTTATTCTGCTGTTTTTATGCATTATGTATTCACCAAATCCTGTAAAACTGAGTTGGAATGAGAAACCAATGGACCAAAATAATTTGCTTTACTGTTGTGCTTATACCAGGTACAATGGAAGTACCTTTCAAAGCAGGAGCATCCAAATTACCTGGAGAATTTCTCAGTCTCTTGTATAGCTCCTTCTGCTGGGTGGCAGAAACAGGTACCTAAGCATCCCTGTCTCCACTGCTGCAGCGTTCAGTATGCATACTAGGGGGGGCTATTTTATATATAATACTTTAACTGCCTGTGCTTTCTGGATTCTCTGAAGTACTTGATTTCTAACCTATACAGTAGAAGCATTTTGTGATGTTTTTCAGGTCTGTGATCTCTGTTACCATACTTTAGCCATTATGTTGGAAGATGCAGCAGTGTTTTTTTCCTCAGCTATATGATATCATTTCATATCACTGAATCAAGATAGTGGAAAGACAATCACCTCCTGTGCTGCCATCCTTCTGTAACTCTCATTTTTGGGTGTCATTTACTGTGTCTCTTTATACTTGCCATGATCATATTCCTCCCACACAATACTGCATCTCTCTAGGAGGTGTTGTTCATTTCATCTGCGTTTTGTTTTTGCTGCCTGTTTGTGTTCTCCAACTCGTCCTGCTTTTTAAGACCATTTTTTCTTCTCTCTTATTTTGCCATTTCTGTCTAAAATGGTACGTACTTGGTCCTCGGGAACACATTTCTGCTTTTCAAGTGTTACCCCCAAGCTCTCAATTTGGTGCTGAGTGTTTTAGTGTGCTTAAGCAGATGCCCAACTTTAAGCATAACTTGTTAAGATATTAAATTTTAAACTTGAGCTTTAAACAATTCAGAATGGATGGTACCTTTAGCATTTTCCTGACTAAGAAGCTGAGTATGAAGGCTTATAAATTTCATTAAATCTTTAGTGAATATTGAGCCACGTATACATAACGTGTTGAAATGCTTTCTTGAGTAGAGGTGTTTTACCCTGATTTATGTTCTTTTCAACAAGAAACATGTTTTTCAAAGTAACTGCAGGTATTGACCAGGAAAAGGCACAGTCCTTTCACAGATAATTAGGAGAGGGTGTTGTACTAGTTTGCTTCTCTATTTTCTAATCTATTCATCATTCTCGGATTCTGTAGACAAGATTTTCCTTCTGATTATATACAAATGTAACCTATGCCCACAGAACTCTCAGCTAAGCTTTAGTTATAGTATTTTGTTGTTGGATGCTATTCCTGAACTGCTGTTATTAAAGTGAGTGTGTGTGTGTGTGTATGTATGTACTTCTGTCTTCCAGTGATGGAAGAGAGCATTTGAAAGAAGAGGAGAAAAAAATATAAAACTAGTACTTAAAATGTGATTTTAACATAGTTTTATTACAAATTATTTAATGTACACTGCATATAGGCAATTCACTCCCCTTCTACCCCCCAGTTTTTTGAATACTCCGCCTTATTGTCCTGAAAGAATTTGCTTATGGACTGCAGAAAAATCCAAAGAAGTTGATACCTATTGTGATAGAATTAATGAAAAAATCTAAGTTGCAGAATCCTCTCAAGATATTTCTGCTTGATTTGCTTTGAAAAGCTTGCTTGTCTGAGTAGAATGACTGAAAAATGGTATTGTACAGAAAAAACCCCGTTATGAATGCCTAAAATTTTTGTAGTTATTTTTGAATAGATTGATTCATATTCAGATTAGCTTCCTGCCAGATGGAGGGAATTTACAGTAAATCAGTTTTTGGCAGGAGAGAAATAAAAACCAACCAACATCTGCTTATTTATAAAAGTTGTCCTATTCCTTCTTAATCCTGGTGGGGCACACATTACGTATCGAAAGTTTTATTACAAATTAATTGTGGAATCTTAAAGCTTACAGGGATGAGAAGGTATCTGTGTTTACAAAGAGGTTGACAATGGCATGTTTATATGGTGTAAGCAGCACCTTTGCATAATACAGCTATTGATGTGTTCAGCATCTATGAATCTATTGAGTTTCTGTTCCAGCAGTGGGTCTTGGTGCAGAAAAAGCCTTTCAGTTGCCAGAAGTTATTTTAGGCTGTGATCTTGCAGACATGTCTATGTAGGCAATCTCATCAAAGTCAAACATTTCATATTTACAGAGTAGGAAGGCTCATGAGTATGCAAAATCCTAATACCCTCCATTTGTCCCATACAAATAAAACTATTCTATGGTCTTATTAATGTTTCTGTTCATCAGTTCATGGATTACTTTATAAATAGGATATTGGTGTGCTCAGATATCAGGTCAATGTTATTTGACTGCTGCTTTGTAGTGACCTTAACATGATGGGTGCTCTTGAGTTTTTAATGAGCAGTTTGTTTATACTATTGACTCTTTTAATGTGTACATTAAAGGAGAAAGCTTATGGCCTCTAAGTGTCATTGATATCCAAAGTACTGGCTCAAAACTGAAGTCAGAGGTTAGGTGACTAAAGTGGGAGTTGACAGCATACTTCAGGAATGAATAGGTAACCCCAATCCTTCAGTAGTAACAATTCAAGACCAACAATAGCTGCTGTTATAATGTTGTGTTACAGTTCCAACCCCTCTGCTACAGGCAGGGACACCTTCCACTAGACCAGGTTGCTCTAAGCTCTGTCCAACCTGGCCTTGAACACTGCCAGGAATGGGGCAGCCACAGCTTCTCTGGGCAATGTGTTCCAGTGATAAAGAATCTTTCCCAGAGATCCAGACCCAGATCTACTGTACTTTAAAAGCTGAGGTGGTCAGACCTGAGACCCATGGATCCCTCAGAACTCAGGGTCTTTCTCTTTTTCAGACACTTTCTACTGAAGTGACTTAGAATTAGCACTCTTGTCCTTGGCCAGAAAAAATGCCAAAGTAAGAAACAAGATGATAACTAGAAAAGGCTGATGAATGAAGACTGAAGTAATACAGTAATGAAATTAGATTTTGTCATTTCTGAATGTACGCATATAATACTAGTATGCTGCTTAAGTATTCGTCAAAAAGTGCTAATTTCATTTGAGAACTACACTGGGGAAAAAAGTGTATTTTCAAGTAACTCCTACATTATATTAGTGGTCAATATGCAGAGATGGTAGGTGTTTTATAAAATGACTATTTTGGAGACTCATTTTGAACTGTTAAGTGAATTAAAATGAAAAGATTAGGCTGTGAATTAATATTTACTTATTCTGTAAAATGTAACTGTTAAAGCAGCATTATGCAGTAATCACTTAGTATGAAAATCAGTGGATTTAAACAGGTAAAATATAATAGAGTTCCAGCAAGTAAAATCATGACTATCAGAGATGAAGCACAGAAATTCTATTAACTCCCAGTACTGAAAATGACAAATGAGTGGAAAATGAAATTGTTTGTTACTTTGTTCTTAACTGCTTTGCAGGCTAAGACCCTGTGCCTTGTAAAATCTTAGATCTGCTGAACAGGGCTGTTGCACTTGATGCTTGCTGGTTGCTGCAGAGGATTGGAGCTAAACAAGGAATCTAGTGTTTGCAGGGCCATGCCATCTGAAACAGAACTGATTCTCCAGTTTTTCCTTATAGATTTAAAGCCTAGCCCTGCAAGGTCCACACATACAAACCTAGCATCAACTATATATAGGTTTTAAAGGCACAACAGTGCTAGACAATGCTTTTAATCTTTTACATGTATTATATTTTCAGTCATCCCAGATATCAATGTTACTCACATTTTATGATGTTGAAATGGAAATAGTCAAATGACCCTTGAGCACCCACTACATCCAAAGAAGACCCAGTAACAGAGTGTCTGTTGAATTTCAGTGTGGTCTTTCTTTAGGGCCCACTGTACCTTCCTGTTTCTCAGCCAGGTCTTGGAACTTCTCTATACCTTTTTGCTTACAAAAAATGTGTTGAAACAGTACTTGCACTTAAATATTACAGGGGACTGTTTTCATCCTTCTTAGGGACAAAGGAGTCCTCAGGGTCTATGACCAAGTAGCCAGTGCAATCAGACTACTAAATACATTTCTGCTTTCACAGAGTATAATTTGGATCAAAAAAAAAGGAGAGGAAGCCAGGGACTTTCCAGGTGATAGGAATAATAGTATGTGTTTCTGAACATTAGCTTTTGCTGAAGAGTAAGATGCTCTAGGCTGTGAAGTAATTTTTTAATATTCTATTAGGGAACATGAAACAAGTCACTGACCTTGAGCATCTTAGTGATTGTATTCAAGGAAATGAAAATTCATTTATATAAATAATAAAAGACAATAATTAGATAAAACCTAATTTAATGCTTGGAAGAATTCTGAAAATTAATTTGAAGCTACTAGTGTAAAATGTCAATTGTCTTTCACAAATGTGCAGTTTTGTGCAGTTAATATTTAAGAAATGTAATATATACTTTGTATGTGGTAACTCCGACCTTCTTTCAGCAAAATGCTGGAACACATTGCTGCTTCAACTAAGAAAAGATTCCCTGGCACCAGGGCAATTATTTGCCTAAAAGGTCTCTTAGAAGTTCTTTATAATAAATTCGTTTACAGTGGCAAGAGCCAGTGGCAGGATTCTGCAGTTAAGTTTTACAGACCCCTTGCATTCTGACTACTTGTTTCAAACATTATTTACTTTTTCAGACTTTCTATCCTTCTACTTGAAAGAGAAATAAAAACTAAGGCCAAGTAATTTTGGGGCATGATGAAAATGGAACAAAGCAAACAGCTTTTCCATGGGCTTTAATAAAAGCTTTTATTTTTGAATGGCTGATGAACCAAGTTGCTGGGGATTGACTGGCAAACACAGGGAAGAATCCTTTGTTGTCCATTATTGACATATGGGCTGGCTAGACTTAGTTATGAAACTTGGCAATTTTTTTTTCAGTGCCTGCAATAGGATTTTACTAAACATTTTGTAAGCAAAGGAACAGTTTGAACCCTGAGCTTTCACTACATATTCACTTACTCTCTGAAGTATCCTGGAGAAAATTTGACCACAGGGGACTGCAGAAAGGTTCTTGCATGTTCGACTAAATCCTCTTTGAAGGTAGCCTGAAAACATGCAGAGGTAGTAGTCAGTAGGCAGCCATGTGGGTTTTTTTAAGGCAGAGGAGCATTTGAAGATGGGTTGTGGTATTAGGATAGGCAAGGAAACTGGAGCTGAAGTTAAAATAGTTCTTTATTCAAACTACTATTAAAATGTTTAAGTTAATATTCTTAAAGCATGTTTAACATGAAAAATCAAAATATTTCATTTTTAAAATGTCCTAGCCCAAGGTTGAGCAGGAATGGTTTAACTAAAGGCAAAACCATTCAGCCTTCCCTCTGAGTTTTCTGTGTTTTCTTTCAAACAGTATCTGTGTGTAATTCACTGATGTTACAGAGGTAAAATTCTGAGAAATATCTTATATGCCTTATCTATGTAAATGTGTTGGAAAACTCTTTGGAAATTTTTTTTCCTGCATTTTTGTTCTTATCCCTAAATGTTCATTGAGGGAATAAGCCTACCATAACCAGATGCATAAATATATGGGATGCTTTTCCACAAGTTCGGCTTTTAATCTTGTTTTCTTAATTTGACCTAAGAATGGGAAAATTTGCACCATGTGTTGTCACAACTTAAGAATCAAATCAGCTGACTCTTAGTCATAGAAAATTAAGTGGCAACAATAATAACAAAACAATATTTTGTCCTTCCACAGACTGAAATTATAGTATTATTTATTGACATCAATTGATTAATAACAAGAGCAGGGTGAATAGTGCAAAACGCTTTACATATATTTATGTGAATGTTAAGTGAAACTATTTCAGGTGTCTTGGAGTTCTCTTGCAGTGACTGGGCTTTTGGAAGAAAAATGCTCACAGGAAGAAACCTATATATGCACTTATGGGAAACTTAAAATTGTTTCCCATTAGAAATTCCTGCAGGAATCTACTTGGACCCATGTTTATGTGAAAAGGTACCTGCATAGCAAAGTTGATCTCTACTTTGAGAAAAAACCAAACCTAAAACCCCACAGCACTACCTGTGGTAAATAACTTTATAAGATCGCATATAATGTATGGGTCAAAATCTGAATTATTTGATTCTGATGCCACCTAGGTAACTTTTAAACAGGGAAATGCTTTTCATTGCATTGTTCTTTTCAGTGTGTCTTCCCAGTAATAACATCAGACATTCTTAAGGCAAAAAAGCCACTATTACAAGCAGCAATATTGTGGCATTATAACAGAAAACAATTCATTTTGGTATAACTTGTGATTAAATTCAGAGAAACTCTCTACTGGCCTTAACTTTTTCATCATTCTGCAAGTTACGTGTAATCATAACAAAGCTTCGTTAAGCTTTCTGCATTATTGTGGACTGAGCAAGTTTTATCTTCATTATGTTTCCATTTTGAAAAGATAAAAGTGTAGAAAACACAAAATGAAGTTGTGAACCATTCAAGAGGTTTTGCTCTGGAAGAAAAGATATCAATAAAATATTTGATTTTTTTTTTTTCTTGAACAGAATGACATGCATTTAAATGTGAGAACTTCTGTTCAAACTGAATTGCTAGTTTGTTTCCCTGTTCTTTTGCTGTGAATACAGTATTGAATCTTTGAATGGTTCTTTACTTTAATTTCATGTCTTGGAATTGTTTTAAGCCGCTGCTATTCCCTCTACCATTATTAGACTTATCTTCTTCTTGAATATAGAGTCATCATTAGGGTATTTTAGAGAAAAGTATTGTCTGAATTGAAAGGCAGTTTTTGCAGTGTCTGTGCTTTTCCCTGATCAAAGAGGGAAGAAAAGGGCAGAAAAGGTAGGTAAGAAAAAAGAATACTTAGCTGATCAAAACCATGTCCTGTGAACATCATGATATACATATAGCTATTATGCATCTTACCCCATCTGGCTCTTCCAGTGCCTAGATTCAGTAGCCCATTGGCCATTGTCTTGTGGAAGGGAAACGTTAAACCTGATAAAGAACTTCTGCATCTTCACTCTGTAAACATTTTAAGCAACAGTTTTGTTTTCTTTCTTATTGCTATGTTGCATGAGTATTGCAAAACACATTGTCAGAAATAAAATGTTAAAAGCTTGCCAAAATCATTAGGTTCTATACGCTTATTAGTAGACTGAAGAAGTGCTTCATGTTCATCACCAGCTGCTTTTCCAAATGTAGTAATGCACTATAGAAGCATAGCGCTGAATCCAGTAAACGTGTTGAAAAGATATCATTTGTCTAGTAAAGAATCACAGATTGGTAGAAACATTTTCAATTCAGTTGTGTTCCAACCTCAATTACTTGAAGAATATTTCCTGGTAATATATGGAGTTGTTCACAGACAAATATTCTTATATATAATTACTTTTCATTTGATGATAAACAGAGGAAGCTAACCAAGTATGGTCTGAGTCTTGCATGCATATAAGCCAGCCGATAAATACATATTACTCTCAGAATATACTTGTTTATCCATAAGTTTAGGGACAGTTTATCTGTAACATCGCTTCCAGGCTAAGAAATTCTTTCCTCTGGATGATTAATTTGTAATCCTGCTAGAGTGCATCTTTGAGGACGAGCACTTTCACATATGACAGCTCAGTGATGGCAGCAAGGTTCTTGTATTGCTAGGTAGAAAAACTAACAGCAAAATTTCTACTCTACTGCTCATCCATCCAGGCATTATGTGAGCAGTGAATGATGAAGTTGCATTGCTCATTTCCTGCTTTGCTGAACAAAAATTAAAGTGCAAGTTTTTTACTTGTACTTCCTGTGCCAGCATATGTAATAGTTAGGCCAGGGAAAAAAAAAAGTTTTGTTTCAACAATAACAGGAAGGGGTTTCTGTGAAGTTACCCTCTGAGAGCTCTTCTCTGATCACCCCATTTGTATATAGATCTTATTCTGTCTGAAACTAAACGGCATTTGGAGCTCCCAAACCCATGTGCATTTCTATGCTTTTTCACTGGCCTCTAGGCTGATATCCCTTTTTCCAATTCCAGTAGTGGTGTTGTCCTTGCAAGTGAGGTAGCATTCTTGAACATAAAAGCAGATTCCTGTGGAGGAACAAAGGATCTTGAAACTATGATGCTGATGTAGTAATATATTCAGAATCTGGGTAAATTGTGATGGGTTGGCTAAATTTTTAATATGGATAGTTTTCCATCTCTCTCCTTTAATTTTTAGGCTTTTCAACATGTTTGCTTTCCTTTAAAATTTTTCCTTCCTTTTATCTTGTTCCTTCTATTTTTCTGATAGCATCTGCACTTTTGTGTGAAGCTAACCCTTTGGCTGAATTCTGTGTGGTGGTGAAGTAACTAAGGGCAAAGTGATCTCTAGATTACCTGAGCTCCAAGTTGATAAATATAAAACATGTGTAGGCAACATCTTTTCTACTACTAAAACCTTGTTTAAAAAGTGTTGTTCAGAAAATAAGCTGCGCTGATAGCTCTCTCTATGAATGAGGTGTATAAAAAAAATAACAAAACAACCTAAAACCAGAAAACAAAACAACAAAACAAACCCAAACCAAAAATCCATAACCATTCATAATAGTTTGTGTTCCCATCATCTATAGTAACAATAAAAAGAACAATTTACAGGAACATTTCAGATAGATAACTGATTATCTTGCCAGTGCTTTGGATGATGTGGAGTGATAGTCCAGTAAAGCATTCTGTCTTGCCAGAAGTCTTTCTAGGCACTGTTTGTATGTCTAACACCATAACTTGTGTGCTTATGTTTAAACAGCGTATCAGATGATGTTGCCATTAATGTAGTTTCAAAGGTTGGGATTTTCAACTGTTTAGAATTTTATTTTGCTACTGTAGTGTTTTCCATTAGCTTTTGTGTGGTGGCATTTGTCCTTTTCTCTTCATAGCTGTTAGCTTTGTTGCTTAATGCCACTAGACATTTAAAATTACTATTAAAAAGCTTCTTTGTTAGGCTATGTGTTGTTATCCTAAACAGCAGTCAACATCTGCAGCAGCAGTCATATTTGTTTTTCTGCAGATTATTGAAGAGCTCCATACTTTTCTCGCAGCTGGTTCTGTGCGTTGCTACAGTATGTCTGTTAGTTGAGTCCATATGTACAGACTAAGTTAAGCAATTCTCTCTTAAGAATAATTTCTTCCATGAAGTTAACTTGTCCCCATTTTATGAAATATTACAATCTTATTAGAATAATTAATACTGTCGCCATGCCCTTTTATTAGAAATATTCACAAAAACCAATTATCCTAAAAGCCAAAACATTTTTGCTCTTCCTACAAGTCTTAAAAGATTTAATAGAAATTACTAACTTATGTCACTACAAGTAAAAGCATCATTCTCAGGTATATGAACTACACCATAGCAGATTTGGTACCCACTGCTCAAGAGTTTGAGGAGGTAGCATGTCTGTGCAGTATAACATCTTTTCTGGTACTCAAGCCCCTTTCCATATGCAGAAGAGACATTAAACCTTACAGGAAAGACTGGCTACTGTCACAAGTGGGGAGCTTTTCAGGACAGATGCTGCAGTAGGCCTGTTTAGCATCCCACTTGCAGGAAATGAGAGCCATGTTTCTGCAGTAAGTGTTAATGCCTCTGCTCAGTTTGCAAGTCAATACTGAAGAGTCATAACATGGATGAAACATTATAGGACAAGTGGCTTATCTCATATATGATGAATAATGCACTTGGCTTGACTGAATGTCTGTAATAGCACTGCTTATGCTTTTAAAATACATTTTTAAATGGTATAGTAATAAACATAAAAGGCCGTCTTCATCTCAATGATAAAGGCTACCCTGCTGAAATAAGTTTTTGTGACATAAGCCATATTTCTACACTTAGATTTATTAGTGTGAAGAAAATTGCTCTCCTGCAAAACAAGTAACACAGACATGTTATTACTGTAGCAAAAGGTGTTATTAATCCACATACTGCATCTCCAGTTGCATGGACTCTGTTTGCTATCTGTGAAAGAAACATAACCTTAGCTTTCTCCCAGCAGTCCTGAAAGCAGCTGTTTTATGATAAGTTTCTTGCTTGGTCTTTCTTTTCAAGGGATACTTTGATGCACTGATGCATTTTTTGGAGGGGTTCACTTAGTGTACGGATGTAGAGGTGCAAAACTGACTTTAAAGTACCCAATAATGTAATTGTCAAATTATTCCAGTTTTAAATGAGATGGAAGAAATGTTTGAGTGTGAAAGAACTGGGTTATGAAATCAGTGGGCTTAGTGAAGAGACTGAATGGCTATGGCAAGTGAATTCCTCCCTGGTTTTGGTCCATTCTGTTCAATATTAGTTTGTTGCTAACACTTCATGTTCTTGGACAACTTTATTGGGTTATCCTCTCAGATGTGTTTTCTATCAAGAAATAAATTACTTTTATTGTCAGTGTTATTTCATCTTTGGTAAATGGTTTGTTCTCCTGAAATAAGAACAAAAAAAAGGCAATCAGAATATTACATAACTTTTTTTCTGTTTTTTCACTTTATTAATTGAGCTACCTCACAAATACTATTTAGCTTATTTGAATTTCAAATTCAGATGTGTTTTCCCCAATACAGTCTCATAGAAGTGAAGTCAGCTCCATATGCATTGTGTATTTGTGTCAATGAGTCTGTCTCCTTATATTTAGTATTTCCTTTATGCTTGCAGAAACCAGCAGAGATGTAAGCTGGGTCTATAAAAAGTATGTTCTCTTTATAAATAGTATAGTAATTATAGTGATTTACCCTGGCTCTGTCTGTTACAAATGGTTGCTTTTTATTTAAAATAATTTTAATACTCGTACAATAAAAAAGAAATGCAAGTTAAGATTTTAGTTTGGGATCTGAAAAGCTTATTAAAACAATAATAAAAATACACTTTTTTCAAATTATAAAATTAGCCAAAGCTAAAATAATTCCTATAATCTTTCTCTGTGAACTTCAGTTTCTTTATACCATATAACCAAATTAGATTGTATTCATTCTCCCTGAATTTCTTTATGCTGCTTAACTAACAGTTTGTGAGGAACAAAGTTAATTCAACCATGTGCTCTTCCTTGTGAAGTGTCGCATTAAGATTAGAGTACCAGATTACCTATCCATGTGAGTAGAATCCATCATATATTGTCCCAGAGAGGAAGATCCAGTGGTTAATTCAGTCATGCTAGCGAAAGTCCATCAAGCAGCTGTAGCTGTCATTGCTTATTATGGTCGAACAAGCTTGCTTATGGTATATCTCTAAAACAAGAGAGCAATTTCATAGTTTGATTTTATTATAAGCTAGTATTCAGTTGCCTAAGGTCAACTTTCACATTTCTCTTTTTTCTTTTTTTTTCCTTTGCTAACTAACTGAATCATAGTTATTTAACTTCTATATGCAATATTCAGAAATCTAATTTCAACCAAATCATCATATCATAATCTTCTAACTAACTAGATCAGCAGATAACTATTTTTATATGGAAAGATTCAGAATTTGCAACTTCTGTTTTTTGAGTGGCTTTTATTCACTTGAGCATCCAGACTCTGCACAAAATAGTAGGTATTAACTTAAAATATGTAAGCAAGATCAAAGCTTGAATAATCTGAGGGGACAAGATATGAAGTCTGTTTTTATAATGTACTAAAATGTACTATGTACTAAAATAAAATGCAGCACCTGTAGAAGTCCCATATTAAGGACTCCCACAATGACTGTCATCACGCATAGCATACAGAGGTTCTAAATCCCACCATGGCGCCAAGGAAAAGCCAAATGCCTGTGAGGATCCCTGAGTCATGTTTATCTCTGGTTAGGAAGGATGTGAGAGGCAGAGAATTGCCATTTCCTTACTAGCCCTTTGCAAGGTGATGGCGTCTCCTAGCTCCTGTTATAGATGGCATCCTAGGCTGGGAAGCCTGTGGTGACACTGCTGATGTGCCCTCCTCCTTGGCTGCCCTTGGGGACTGTAGGCTGCATCCTTTCTCAATAGGTGTGCCAGTACAAAAAAAGCTCTCCCTCTCCTCGTCTAGTAGTCCCTCAGCTGTACCACTTAAGGCAGAGCTGTGCTTTGTTATATGCCCATGAGTACCAACAGGTTACGTCAGGGCCAATATTCTCGTCAAAGGCCACCCAGTGAATACAGTACTATTGCTAATAGTCACATATAGCATGTGGTTGACAATTTCAGTCACTTAAGCTGCATATACACATTTCAGATGCTGGTTTGCTTAATATTACTGAGCTGAAAATAAATATATTCTGATTCTTGAGCACACTGCGTTTATATAAATGTCTCCCTTGGTTCTTGCCTCTCATCTCATCAAAAATTGCAGGTACACTGACTTTGGGTAACAAATGACTTTCCTCAAAGTCATCAGTAATCTGTCTACTGTTACAAAAACCTTTTATTTGTTTCCCCACTGACTGTTAATTATAGACCTGTTAGTAGCCTTTCATTAATATCAAAGATTTTGAGCATCCCTTTCTTGTTGTAGTTTTCACATTTGATTAATTCTTACCTTCTTGAGAGTTTGTCTGGATTTGAGTATGAGCATTCTGATTGCTCTAATGGCTGTTTGGCAAAATTCTTTTAAACTTGTTCTGATTCATGGAATACTTGGAGATATTTTATGTACATTATGCATTTATGTGCATGTGCACATACACAGACATAATTTATCAAATAAAAGCAGAAATATTTACTAAAATTGAGACCCAAGTTAAAATACCCTTGAATAAAACCATAGAGAAGGCTTATATGTAGATGTTTTTCTGTCAATGCAGTGCTGTTAATTACAGTGGTTTTCTTCCACCTATTTCAGATTCTTATTAATGACCTTATTTTGTATGTAACTAGCATAATTTTTATTCCTTTATTCCTCCTCTGTATTCCTAACAGGCTGGAAATATGGTAGAATACTGCTTCCTCTTGTATAAAATGGTATGGTGCGGAATAATTACGGCAGTAAGAATTACCTTTTCAAGTTCATTTTCACAGAGCACTTCCAAAAAAGTAATGAAATTGCTTTTATTGGCATTCATCTACTTCATTAATATATCACATATTGTCAGTAATAAAGAATAATGCAGGATTTTCATTCTTTCAGATGTATAGGTAGTTTTATAAGATTTGTTGAAAACAAGTGTAGTTTAAAATCGTGTACTAAAATACTTACTTTCATAGAATAGAATCATAAAATAGTTAGGGTTGGAAAGGACCTTAAGGTCATCCAGTTCCAACCCCACTGCCATGGGCAGGGACACCTTGCACTAGACCATGTCGCCCAAGGCTCTGTCTAACCTGGCCTTGAACACTGCCAGGGACAAGGTGTTTACCATTTCTTTAGGCAACCTGTGCCAATGCTTCACCACCCTCACAGTAAAGAAACTTCTTCCTTATATCTAACCTAAACTTCTTCCTTATATCTAACCTGAACTTCCCCTCTTTAAACTCACTTACCCCTTGTCCTATCTCTACAGTCCCTGACAAAGAGTCCCTGATGAATAGCACTTTTTTTCTGGCAAAAAAGGAGTGTTTCCCCCCCTAAAAGAAAGCTTAAAACTCCTGAGCAAGACCGTTCAATAATGATCAAGTAAACAAGTATCCAGATGTTCTTGCCCTGAGACCAGATATTAGCTGTCATAATCATGCCAGAAAAGATAATGACAGTTTATTTCATAGCTCATATAAAGAAATGATAATGAAATTAAATCATAATGGAGACCTATGTTAGTGCAGGATTATTATCCTACAGTGAATGCTGTTGTAGTCTTTTAATGTTGCAATGATTTAATGATTTTAGGAAGGATTCTTACCTCAATTTAACTTTTCTATTGCAGAATCTTTTCAGTTTTTTGAGTGATTTCTAGATTTTATTACTTCCTTCCTTTAGGAATGAAACTGTGTTAATTAATGGAATGTGGCTATTAACACGGGTAGAATCATATGCTTGAACTGGTATTGATCAAAAATTTATTGAGATTTAGTCAACTTTTTGGTCAAGCTTTTTCCTCTTTAGACATAATCATTAGGAAAAAAAAATACTCAGAGTTCAGTTCCTCTAAAGATATCCCGTGCTGATCATGGCTTCATGTTTTCTGCTTGCATGTTCATGTCTTTTGCAATCACAGTGTTTCTGCAAGATGCCTGTTGCCCAGATACAAAGTCTGCCAGTGCTTAAGCTAAATGATAGGGTAAAATTGCTTGCAGGCTGGTAGGGATGCAGCTGTTCACACTTATTTATCAGTCTGGAGAGAAAGTTGTTCCACAGCTAAATTTTGCAAAGGACAAAATAGATAAGATCAAAATATTCACAAGCAAGGCCCTCATGTCTGTCTTTGAAGTAAAACTGTCTGAGTTCTTTTAGTCCTGTGGCATAATTGGCTTAAGGAAGTAATGCCACATGTCCTGTTAGAATTAAGGTAATATTTTTAATATTAATATAGATTCCTTCTTTTGACACACTCATTAAATAGGATACAAATCTTATTAAGACTTGTTTTTGCTTGATAACAATACATGGCTGTAATTGACTTCTGTTTGATCCAGGGTTTCTCTAAATTAAAAAGAACAAAGAGTATCAGATAAAAATTAAATAGCACAGAAATGTATATTTCATAATCCTTTCTGAAATGCAAATATGTTACAAAATATATTTCTTATGTTTGATATAAAGATTGCCCAACATAGCCTTCAATTGAAAGTTCACTTCTGAAGGATAAACTTTGTTTTCCATACTGTAATTGATAAATCTAATCCTTTCATTAAGATGAATGAAGCCTTCCCGAAAACCTGTAACAGTGCCAGATGATGTCTAAGATAAAAACGGTTACTTTGCCTGCTATAATTTTAACATAGACACAACACATTAGTAACAAGAGGGGTGTGTGTGGGAAATCCAGTTTACCTTTCCCTTTTCCCAAAATACAAACTCTATTCTTTTCATGGATCTGAGGCAAGAGTAAATTAAAATTTTCTGTTGTATTTTCTCCAATAAAGTCTGTCAACAATTTCAGTAGCAATAGTTTTCTGTCTAGTTCAGAACATTTTTAAGGAACTCCACTAATTTAATTTTAATGTGGTGAAAAGATTACACTTGGTTCTCCCTCACCAAAATAGCTGAGGATACCATCATAGCTTGAGTAGCATCCACATTGTGATTTGTGACTTGACACTTTTGGTTTATGTTTCTGTGTATGTTGGAAATAATGTGTAGTGGAGAAGCAACCTCAGATGTAGTACCTGCTTCTCATGTTTGTCACAGAAGATCTGAGCAACATAGGTATATTTGTAGTCTCGGGGGGGGGGGGAACAGTGTGTGCTCAGTGTGTGTTCTGCAGCTGTAAGTGAAAATCCACAAGAGTTAAGTTTGATTTGACGTGTCTCACTACATTTGAAAGCATCAGCCAGGGAATTTATATTGTAGAAAAGAGCCTGTGGGAATGTAAAGTTGGTGGTAGAAAGAAACATAATCTCAACAAGAGGTAGCTTGTAGTATGTGATACATCTATTAATCCAGCTGGAAATATTTCCAAGTCCAGAATTCCTGTCAAAGGAGGAAGAAGATATCACATGGCTAATAACATTGTTTGATCTGTACCTGTCCATTTGTCTCATTTTTGCCAGAATTATATCCAGAAGATAAGCTATAATATTTACAATAGTGGAGATAAAGCCAAATACAAAAACTACCTTAAACTCCCAAGTGTGTAACAGAAGAATAGTTGTTGGCTTTTGTTGCAGTGCTTTATATGTCCAAATCCTTATTTTCTCTTTCTTTGTTCTTCTGGAAATATTTCCTACTTGTTAGTCATTTTGGTTCTTATCCTTTGAAGCTTCCAGCAAGGCTTCTCAGCTTGTCCACACTGCTAATGTTAACATAGCAATGCAACTGGACAGTGCCAGCTTGGTTTGACATCCATTTGCATCTACGTATGTAAGCACACTCATATTGCTACTTGCACATGAAAAATGCATGCTCTCTCGTCCTGCAATCTTTTATCTGTGTGCCACTTCTCTCTTTACAGATAGCTTCAAATATAGTTCTCTGAAATTCTAAAATGTTACTCTGCTTTCCCCATTAAAACATGAGTCTGTTTTTCCCTCTGTAGTATCAGTTCTGTCTATGATGCCCTGATTTCCTAGAAGCTTTGGTATGAAAATAAGGATTTTAATTCTTGCTCATTCCCCAGTGCCTTCCCCTGAAAATGTGATCTTTTTGAGGTTTGGGAAATAGCAAAGTATACATAGACTTTTTTTTTCCAAGCAACTTAAACCAGCATTTGCTTCTCAGTCTGCAGGTTCACATCGATTAGATGGTAGATTTTCTAGATTAACTCCCAACAACTAAAGCACTTTTGTTCTTTCCCATGCTTGTGAGATTTATTGATTTAATTGAAGGAGTTGTTACTGGAGTTTTTCAGCTGTTTGTCTCTTAAAGTTGTTCACTTTACTCATTCTTTATCATCCTCTGGGCTATGACTGTTTTTTTCCCAGAGGTTAAGAGTTAAAACAAAAGCTCAACTACTCTTCAAGAATCTACTCCTGATTAATTTGACTTTAACTTACCTTTAGCAATAGATCGGTTTCACCTATACCTGCGCTATATAGGGAATATCCTTGGAGTTGTCTATGGGTTAGTCATAAGAATATGAAAGTAATTTCATTTAAAGGAAACAAAATATAAGTCATTTTAACAATGTAATGGCAGCCTTGTGTCATATTTACTTATGAGCTTTGTATGACTGAAATTTTTATTTTGACAGCTATTGCTGCAAAGTAGTATTACACTAACACAAACTCTCTATCCTTGCTCTCTTGTATTAGCAGGGATGTAGTAAAAAACAGTGGGGTTTTGTTAGGCACTGGAATTGTTCAGAAGTTGCTTGCTGTTCCTCGAAGTTGTACTTGAGGTTATATGAGGGTTTTAAAATGGGAATGCAGGTTCTGTGGCAGCAGTCAAGAAATTACAAATACTGTTTGCTAACTGTTCTACATAACATTTGAAATCATACTGTCTAACTTTGAGACTCCACATTTTTGTTCTTATTATAGAAGTCTTTAGCAATTTGTACTTAAGCAAAATTGCCAACTGCAATGATAAATAATAGCATATGGGCGTATGTATATGCAGAAAACACCTATGCATTACGTATGCAGTGTAATATAGTTCCTGTCATCTCCATTACATTAGCATTGCAGAGACACTGAAATTTGCTATTTTGCCAAAACACTTAACACAGTTTTATTGAAATTAACAGAAACAGTGCATGTGAAGTTTAAGTCCCTATGTTTTTCTCAGCTATATCTCGTTTCTTCTTAGTGTTCCAAACAAGTCAAAGGAGAACAATTTGGATTATCATTACTAGAGCACTATTTTTTCTTGCTACTATGGTTCAGTACATCTGTCCAGTTTTATTTCAGACTGCAAAAATGTTTATTTAAAACTTAGTCCCATTCTCCCCAACAGAAAGGAAAACAGGGGAGAACAGTTTTTTCCCATCATGTATACTTAAGGAAAATCTGAAAAAAATCTAATGGAATAAGTAGTTGAAGGCAATAATTGGCTCTGATAGTTGCAAGCCTAAAAAGAAACCAAAAATCTCTGTATGACACTTGAACTCTTTTATAATTCCCAATGCCAATAAAGAAATAAAAGTAAAACGTGCTCTATCATGTAAATGCATGTTATTGGATATGTTTCCTTAAAGAGTATCACACAGTATCACAGTATGCTAGAGATTGGAAGGGACCTCAAAAGATCATCTAGTCCAATCCCCTGCCGGAGCAGGAACACCTAGATAATGTTACACAGGAATGTGTCCAGGCGGGTTTTGAATGTCT
>WTXV02015770.1:0-35803 GCA_009823435.2 Nymphicus hollandicus
GGGAGGGACTCTTCATTAGGGACTGTAGTGACAGGACAAGGGGTAACGGGTTCAAACTTAAACAGGGGAAGTTTAGAATGGGTTACCCAAGGAAGTTGTGAATGCTCCATCCCTGGCAGTGTTCAAGGCCAGGCTGGACAGAGCCGTGGGTGACATGGTTTAGTGTGAGGTGTCCCTGCCCATGGCAGGGGGGTTGGAACTGTATGATCTTAAGGTCCTTTCCAACCCTAACTATTCTATGATTCTATTCTACGAGCTTACAGCCTGTTCAGTTTTACAGTAGTCAGCTAGTAAACTAGAAATGTAGCTCAATGATGGGTCAAGTTTACTTTTTCAAGCTCAATGCTGCCTGCTGCTACTTTTAAATAAACCTGCATTCTGATGCTTTGTCTGTGATCTGCAAACAGGTACAAAGTGCAGTTCCTCACCTACGGGAGTATTACAAACGAACTGGAGTTCCAGCATTTGACTGTCTTACTCTGCATAGCACAAATAAGCCCCCAATCTAATCCACTTTCTGAAAAGGACCAAAACAAAATTATCTCAGAATTAATCATGGGAGGAGAACCGGCAAACTCAAGGACGCAACCGGCTTCTCCTATAGAGATGGCTAATATATCGGCATTTTTATACTACCATGAACGCTTATGAGGACTACCCGTCCTGTTTTATTGGGGGAGGAGGTTCAGCATATGAGCTGCTTTTGAGACAAAGGAGCAAAAGAACTATGGCAGGAGCAGATTAGGTTATTGGGGATTATGTGGGCAAATTCCAAACATTCTTATATAAAATTAAATTCTCTGTAGCCATTTATGATTCAGTTTGCTTGAAACTATGCCAACTGAATTATAGCTGTTTGGTACCAATCTGCCGAAATTCACAGGATAAAGCAAAATGTTTACAAGATAATGCAGCTCACTGCACAAGATGGCTAACAGCTCATACAACTAAAGATTCACAGCTATTCAGGAAAAAAGACACAAAGTGCTGTAAACAATTTTATATGAAACAGCTTTTAAAACACTGCCCAAGACTGGAAAAAAACACTAGGGATTCTAAAATATTGTCAGAAATTGCAAGTTCATATATTCAGTAACCCTCCAGCTGGCCAGTGTCTTTCTACAATTGCATTCAAAAGGAATATTCAGTTTACGCAGCCACAGAGCTCAGTTTTTATATTTGCAACTTCAGAAGATGCTCTGAACACAGTAAAAGGCCAACCTGTGAGGTCAAATTAATTATAACTGTCTCTTGTTAAGGCTTGTATAGTGGAAAACTGCAACTACTCTGCATTCATACACAGCACAATAAAATGTCATCTGAAGTGGAAAAATAGAATAAACTATTTTGTGGAGGATTAATCTCAAATTACAATTGATGACTCTGAATCAAAGTCTCCTTATGTGAGATCAAAGATTATGCTTATTTTAGCACTGGGAGTCAAATTTCTTTCGACAAATATAAGCAGGGGAAAAAAAAAAACCCTGAAAGGGAAAATTCAGCCCTAGTCATTATTTATTATTGTTGTACTTAGAATTAACAAAAATAAAAAGTTTTGGCTTAGAAATATGACATTAAACTTTTTAGTAGTGACTACATAGGACAGAATAATGTACCACTGACAATCTCTGTCTAAAATGTATAGAAAGTATAGAAAATGAGAAATTTTCCTGGCGTATTCCCATTGTTAACTGAGAGTGCTCAAATACAGTGAAGTGGCCATATATATCAAAGCATGCTCAAACAGTTACACTTACAGATCAATCAAATGAACTATGGTGCTAAAAGGAGAGTTAGAAAATAAAATTACAGAGTATTTCAGTGTTGGGTTGCTCATTTAAGTCAATTTAACAATGAAAACAGTCATATTTGCTTAACTTGATTGTCTCTGTTCAACAAATGCCCTATCAAAATTACCAGCATTAGCTAGGGGCAAGGTTGTGAGCTTTCTGCAGAGTCACTCATTAAATGGATTTGGAGGATGAACTTCTGACATGGATGTTCCTCTACCAGAAAAGAAATACAGACTGAACTGACACTTTGGTACTTCTGTCTCATACCTTTTCCTCTCCTGTAGGAAACAGCACTTCTCAAGCTACCAACTCCTCATTGTTTGTAATCTTTAAACTCACATTACATTTAAAAGAAGACTCAAACCAGTGGCATTTGTGATGACAGCAAAGATGCAAAATACATTTCAACTTCGTAAATTAACTATTTGTGAGATACAGTTTATGGATGTATTTGAAGCAGACAAAAAACATTTGTACAAGCTTCATGTTTTCTCATCTTTGACAAAATCTAGGCTCCATTAAACAGAACAGAAAAGCACCTTTTCCTTAAACAATATGCTTCTGTGCTTTAGGATTGACTAAATCACTGACTACATTACATTAGCTACTGAACAACAATTAGAAGAAATTAACTGAGCAAAGACCTAAGTCGTCACATATATGTAGACAGAAACAAGCAAAATTATACTTAGATATGAAGATAGCTTCAACTATCTGTCCAAATACAGTGACAGAAGTTTGCATGGCCTATTGCTATGGGGGAAAAAAACTTGTGCCTTTCAACACTAAAGAGCTAAGTTAGTAGCTGAAACTTCCTCCCCACCTTCCTCCCCCTTTTTTTCTTTTTCTTTTTCAGATTGGGGGTTTTGGAGCTGGGTTTGGGTTTGGTTTTCATTAATTGCTAAACATGAGAAGAATTTCTTTCTTTCTTTTGTCCAGAAAAAAAGAAGTTCCCTTGTGGTTGATTTTCTTCCAGTTTCTTCATGAAAGAGCTATCAAAGAATGTTACAGTGTATATTACTTTTCATTTCAGAAGGATTTCAGCAATCCCTAAAACTCCAACAGTATCTTCTTGACAACCTAATCTCTTCATAGTGGTAGCTAAATTAAACCTAACCGTCATCAGTGAAAGCTCTCAAGAGTAAGTCAAGGATATTCAGCACACATTACCTATGAAAGTACAGTAACCACTTTTTAAAAAACACCATTTAAGGCAGAACGCTTAATTAAAGACCATAGTTTTCACAAAACACTATTATTTTTTTCCTATTCTCATCTTTAAAATGTCTTTGAAACTGCTTATTTGAAGTTTAACTTCAAAAATTATTTCTTCACTGGCAAAAAAAAAAAAAAAAAAAAACCCAAAGATTGAAAGCTTTTAGAAAAACAAATTGTTGTTGAGTTGAACAATATAAAAACATCCAGAAAATATCACAGATCATATTCCCATATCATTAGGGAAACTCCCAGACACACATCTATGAAAGAATTTCCATGAGATTACTTTTCTTAAATGTATGCATTCCTATTTTCACAAGGCCATTCAAATACTGAAATACTCATGTGTTTTCAAGCCTGGAGCTTATGTCCTCTAGATTCCTTGAAGACCTACATAGCTAAAAATGACAGACAACATATTTTACAATCCACTTCCAGCTGAAAGACGCATCTCTTCCAGAAACTACCTGACTTCAGCCATGCACAAAAAAAAAAATCTTTATCTGAGGTCTGGTTTATTAGAAAGCAGAATAAATTCTTCTTCCCTAAGTATCATAAAATGCATAACAATGCATCCCCTGCCAGTTGCATCTTCCCAGCATCACTGTACAAGAAAACCATACCATATCTTCATGTTGCTTGTTTCACAAGCCATCTATGAAATATTAAGTAGGGCCTTTAATTCTCACAGCACTTGATGGACTACACCAAGGAATCACTAACCCTCTGTGCTCTCTCTGCCTCCAACAGCTGTGTTCCTACAGGACAGTGAAACACAGTTATCAAACTACACCCAAGTACCGCGACTTTCCCATTGCTGGAACAGAAGCGCACAACTCATTGCTGTACAGCTGACTAATGAGTTATTCAACCCTGCTTAACCTAATACCACCTTTGTGAAAGAAGGAAAGAAACAGACTCTTATTAACAGGAAGGGAACAGTTACGATATAAATTTTACCTCAACTGAATACCTCACTGAAGTTTCCATAATTGGCAAAAACATCGAATGTTTGATAACAGGAGCAGCACACAGATCCAAGCAGGACAGAATATCTGACCACAAAATACACATACTCCACAATCTGCAAGCCCGTAATTCTGATACTGCCACTTTCATTTAGTTAAAAATTAAGACAATGGGAAACATGCTGCTAAACCAGGAAAAAAGGCTCTGAATTCCACAGTGAATTGTTTGCCAGCTCTGTGCACTTTCCATTCAATGAAAAAAATATGGGTTTACTAAAATATCAGTAATATCTGCCTTCATGAAACATATCTGTTATTTTCCATGCTCTGAGTAAAGAGTGTGCAATATATATGGTGATAAAGTTTACTACTAAATGTGATAAACATTGACTTCAATACTGAAAACCCCTAAAACAAAAGGTATCAATCACAAAAACATCAAAGTTCCAAAACTACTGTCATGATATTCACTCCTAGTTGTCTAAGGTCAGAAAGATAAATCCATTCTAGAGCACCTACAGATTTTAAATACTGATTTCACTACAAAAAATGGGTTTTTCTGATGGAAAGGCAAATTCCTTGCTACTGGCTGTACCTGTACTTTAAAATAACAGATTAGAAATCCAAATCTGTAAACAATTTACCTGTATTCTTAACTAAACAGTGATTAATAAGATGATGCAGTCCCAGTGTCACCTTGGACATAACGCTATATAAAACAAAGTGGGGATGGATACATTTGGGAGCAACATTAGACATTATGTTATTCTTCAGGTTTTGGAGGGGTTGGTTTTTTAAAGTAACGTATGAGAAAATGACAATAAAACTTCTCAGACATTTTGCTAAAAGACAAAGCTAATTTGCATGCTGTTTTGCTTTGAGATTGCAGCAACTGATACCATTTTGAGAGATATGGACATACTTGACATCATTATGAGTAGAACTGCATTTTGGTAATCTTTGTAACACCACAGAGCATTTTTGTTCAGATGAAGGAACGGAACAAGGAGAGTAAAAACATTTTCATTTTCCATTTTTAGGAAAATCATTCAAAATTTGAAAGGCAGAAATAGGCACACTCCATCCATAGAGTGCTGTTCTGCAACACCTGCCACAAACCCAAGGAGTGAAATGGACACAGCAAGCTGAACTTTCAACTTTACTCACTTATGTAAGCGACAGCTATTTAATGAAACAGCATTTTAAGCACATGAAGTGAAAAGTCTGTATTGGGTGTTATTAGTACACTGTGTCTTCTATGTGACTGACAGAAAGCAGCAAGTGTTAAATGGTATCAGTCAAATATAATGATTTGTTACTGATGCTGTCACCTGTATCTAGGTGTTAGCTGCTCTCCCTGTGCTCTGCTATTCACAGTTGGGGAACATACAGCCAATGTCTGTCAACCTGAGGTTCTTTCTGAACTGTTGTCACCTAAAGTCACATTTAGACATCGCAGCACGTAAAATACCTTTTTCTCACTCATCAACACTTTGTCGTACACTGTCAGAGTCAGACAGGATATTGTACAAAGGAACCTGACTACCCAAATTGGCCGGGGAGACGTCAAAGTAATTTTATGGCAATCAAATGAACATATTTAAAGATAAAATAATTGAACTTATATTCAGTACAGTTTTGATTCCCTCTTTGCCCTTTCTCCAGGAAAAAATAAAAGCTTTTCTCTTGTACAGTGATGCAGCTACTAAAAGCAATAGCAAAAGAACATTATATTAAAAGGACTTGTCTTAAAATTCCATCCAGACTTTATATAATAAATTACTTTAAAGGGCAAACAGGATACTGTCATATTTGTTTCCATGTTAGAAGGAGCCCCACAGCACAACTTTTATTTAAATAAAAAGAAATAGAGTAAAAGTTAAATAATTGAGAAAAAATCATCCAGCCTTAGTAATTGGAAGGGTCCCAAAATCCCTTTGTGTTTCATGCTGAGATGCGCAGAGAGTTGTTCATATTTAATTGAAAATGTATTAACATTACAATTTCAAAGGATCAAAAATAAAAGGCGTTTCCCTGAAAATTTAAACCAGGCTTTCAGTGTTTCCTGTTGTGCAGAAGAAAGATCTATTTTTAATGGAATAAACTGTAGAAAAGGACCTAAAGAGGGCAATTTCTTCATTCTTCAGGGAAGCTGGTGGGAAGCAAAATGGTGTATAATTAGTTTTGGTGGGTTTTCTTTTCAAATATATTTAAAACTTTGTGAAGGTTAATGCTCCCACACAGCTGCATTCAAACACAAACTTTATCTGAATGGTGTTTTCACTAATTTTAGATCCTACTAATTTGAATGTACAAATACTAAAGACTACTCCTTTGAAATCCTTAAAAAGGTTTACACTTTCTTTTTCATGTTTTAAAGCTCTTGCTTATTGTAAGATTGCACATTCTTTTAATGTTAATTATTTTTTCCTTCTTGATAGAGCGTGGATATCTATATAGCCTCAAGAGAAGCCCTTGATTATATGTATAAAAACATATATGCAAACTAAACTGTAAAAAAACTAAATTAACTCAAGATTCTATTTCAGAAAATTAATCTTCCCAGGTAGATATTTTCAACTAAAGAGAACCCAAGCACATCCAATTTAAAATAACTGTTGGCATGAATTGCAGTCAAACACCCCAATATTTTACTAATCTTTTTTTTAAAGCTGGTTTCTTCACCACATGATGCCTGTTAAAAACTGTAACTTCATAATGACTACATACTCATTAGTCCTATCCTTTCATTAAAAAGTGCAATCAATGAGACAATTGCAATTGGGAAACATCATACACACCAAACTGCACTGTTACTTTGATCTCCAATTATCTGAAACTTTCAAAGGTCTGATGCATAAGCCAGTTGGAACGCCTTAGATCAATAGTGGTGGAGTGAGCAATTGACACTTCTTAGCACCATAAATTAGATGATTACATCTATCATTTCTTCCTTCATGATATAAACAAAGTTATGGCAACAGAACACAGCCAGGGGATCAATGTCTCCTGCTTAGAAAATAAATTCTTCAACACTTATGCAGCAGGAGGAAATTATTATTGCACAACAACAGTCTATGCTATTTTCTTAATTACAGCAGAACCATTAGTGCTGCTGTTTCTGCTGGTTTCAGCTGGGATAGGGTTTACTTCCTAGTAGCTGGTACAGTGCTGGGTTTTGGATTTAGGATGAGAACGTGTTGATAACACACCAATGTTTTAGTTGCAGTGTTTACACTAAGTAGAGAACTTTTCAGTTTGTCATGCTGCCCCACCAGCAAGAAGGCTGGGCTTGCACAAGAAGCTGGAAGGGGACACAGCCAGGACTGCTGACCCCAGCTGACCAAAGGGATATTCCACACTGTATGGCATTACGCTCAGTATACAAACCGGGGAAAAGCTGTCTGCTCAGGCATCAGTCAGTAATAAGCAATGGTTTTTCATTTGTATCACTTGTTTTCCTTGGGGTTTATTTCTTTCTCTTTTTTTTTGTTATTTTCATTTTCATTACAATTTATTATTATTAATGGTTTATTTTATTGCAATTATTAAGCTGTTCTTATCTCAACCAACAGGTTTCTTATTTTTACCCTACCTTTCTGATTCTCTCCCCCACCCCACCAGGGAGGAATGCGTGAGTGGCTGTGTGGGGCATAGTTGCTGACTGGGGTTAAACCACAACAGCATTATGAGGAGTATTGAAGAGTTTCTTTTATAACACACTTCTCTCCAAAGCATACTTTTCTTGCTTTAGAAGGGGAAGTTGCTTTAAGGTGCTAGTGTTTTTATGAAAATGTAAAATTACCAAAGAAATAGGCAAGGAAGTATACCCAGGATACAAAGAGCAAGCAGAAGCTGATCCATGCTGCTTTAAGCCCCACATTAGAACCAGGCAGCAACCAGCAAGAGTGAGGTCAAACCAGTTTGTTGCACAGAGGTGTCCACATCTCCTTAATGGGGGAATTTTTCACTTCACACATCTGACATGCACATGAGCAGCAGGATGCTGAAGGAGCTGCTGTCATCCCCCCTACAAACTACACATGAACCCCTATCCATATATTCATGTTCTTTTTAAAGCTGTGCCAGCGTACTTGGCTAAACATCTAAGGAAAGCATATGGTGCACCTCGAATGTATGGTAACAACTAAAGTACTCTCACACCTGTAACTACCCATCCAATGCATTCCCACAATTCTTTTACCCATATCTCCAGCCCTATTAACTACAAATCCTCCCAATTATTACTTATTCCTATGTCATCCCTACAAAAAGAGAAACAGCTGATCAGCATTTCACCTTTTGCTAACATATAGGTAGTCCTGATTTTCTTCACTACGTTCTGTGAGTGAAGTACAAACACAATGATGCCACTAGTGCCCAACATAATTTCAGTATCACACCCTACAGGTACCAATTTTATTTCAGGCATGTATTTATGCCCTGAAACTGTACATCATCAGTGATGCTGACTGCTCTCAGACTTCCATCAACACAGCAATGATAATTTACTCGTTAATATCATAGTACCAAAACAATGTGTAATAAATCAAGGAGAGACCAGATTCCAGTTCCCTCCTTCTAATGACTGATGCTGTCCATCATCTAAAGCCAATGCTAATTCTAATTCTTCATGTTAAGCAGAACATACCTGGAACAGGTATGCACTTTGGAACCACTATAGATCACCTTGAGTCTACATGGTGATGTTCTCCCTTCTCTATGTAGCTCCTTGTACAGACGGTTTTAACAGAGAGCCCTGCCTTCAGCTATTCCCAGGAAAAGCCATCTTATTGCATTGATCCACGCTTTGTAAGATCAAGCTTCCAAGGCTGTTCCCTGTAGTGGTGTTCTATTGCATCTGCTATGTCTAAACAAGGGGACACTTTACTGCTGGAAGAGGCGAGTAACACAGCTACTTCAGTGGGGTAACTATAGTGCAAACTACTACTGGCATTGCAATCTCTCTGATATAAAGGGGAAGTCATGAGCCTTCATACCTGAAATCAGTGTTTTGCAAATGTAAGTATTAACAGGCTTTTTATTTAGATGCATTTCATACCTGCCAACCTCACATTGCCTTCCTAACACCCCTTTCCTAAAAGCATCAACTTGAAAAAGTTGAAGACTGGAAAGGGAAGAAATCAGTTGAGCTCCCTTATATCTATCCACTGTGCTACAGCCTTTATTTACAAGACTATACATGTAAAGTATATACATTAGAGCTTATTTACATGACAGCTGCAGCATGATCTACTAGCAAAGCAGCCTATCCTAAGCCCTTTTCTTCTTTAGCTGAACTAATAAAACAGTTCCTGAACTAGCCATCATAAAAGGATACAAGACCACAGCTAGCACTGCTAGTTTCATGTTCAGCTTCTTAGAATGCACATCCACCTTGCTAAGTCATGCATGGTAAAATATTATCCTGGCCTGATGAAATCAGGATTTTAATCTTGATAGTGGTACAAAATGAAGGACAGAAATAGAGAAAATCTTACAAATACTTCTGCAGCGTTTTCTGTGGTCCATTCAAACAATAGGGTGGAAGGCACTATTGGGAAGAACAAATAAAAACTAAAAGGTCCCAAATCAAAGAATCACAGAACCATTTGGGTTGGAAGGGACCTTTGGAAATCATTTAGTCCAACCCTCAAATCATAAGACAGAAGTCAAGAACTGGTTGGTGCAAGAAATAAAAGCAGGTAGACACTTCTTTGAACCAGTAGCCTGTGGATGAAAAACACCAGCAGGTTATACATTACCCATGGCCTTTATCATATCTAGTTAAATAGACACTGTGCAAAACTACTGCCACTGTAGCCATTTTAAAGATATTAAAATCATTCATCCTTTCCCCTCATATTCCTTTTGTATTTAAATGTATTCTTCATGTAACCTACAACAGAAAATTAAAGAATCCAGGAGACTGCCATTTATCTTGTTTTTCATTTACAAACATCAGACAGATCATTCAGATTTGCAATTCACAAATCTCTGGCCTTTTTTACATGTAAAAATTCACAGCAACATTTGAGAATAGTACCCAAATACCTCCACATATCTCTATGGGTTAATAAGTAGTTTAATGCAGTAACAATACAATCCTGGCTTGCCAAGCATATAATTTAAACAAAATTTCCAAGGATGTATTCAAGTAGATATTTATCTCCCTAATCAATAAAATTGGAGTCATAAGTTCTTTGTGCTTTATGTGAAATAACTGGTAGTTTCTATTCAGACAGATTATGCCAATTTGGATGTTATGCTCCAGGAAAAGGGGTCATGTTACATTTCGACAATTAGATTACTAGAGTAAGAGAAACAAAATATTTTGATCACATTTCATCCAGCAAGTATATCAAATCTCACCCTGAAAAAGCGACAAGTCAAAGCTTCAGCAGAATCGTATTACACTGCTCAGGGATATTAGAGAGGCAGCTTGCATTACAAATTTCTGCCTTCCCCTAATGAGGCGGTAGGCATTGGGACACAGTTGCCTCAGAATACGTTCTTTTGTCTTTGGCAATTCAAAATGAGGTTGTGTAACAGGAGATTGGGCCCTTGGGAACAAGCATGCAATTTCCAGAATTCAACTGAGACCTCCTGCTTTCTTGGTAATGGAGCAGAGAGACCGAGCAGGGGTGAACTTGGGAGAAGACTCTTTAAGAGGATGACATAGTGGAGAGTGATGCACCTTTCAATGCTTTCCCAAGTTGAGTAAGGTATCTCTATTACTAAGAACTTAGTAGGTTAGTGGTTGCTTATAAGCAGGAGCCTGTGGAGGAGACTAATGACAAGTGTGACATACATGATTTGGAACATGTGATCTGACTGAGGCTGAGCTGCCCTGCTCTCTACTGCAATTCAGTCATAAGAGATTTCTATTGTGAGCCTTTTCGAATACTTCATAATAAAAAGAAATTCCATGCTGAAGAAAGGAATCGAGAGCTCAGCCTTAACCTTGAGGTAGTTTTGTCATTTGAAGCAGCTGACAGATCAGCTCGCTGGATTACACACACACTCTCATATCCCAAAAAAAGATTTGGCAACAGTTACAGACATCCTAAAGCAAGACTTTTAGTTTATAATGACTCGTAGTAGCTGCATTCTCAGAAATTAAGTATAGTGTAAGCGATATGGCTATTTTGCCAAAGTGGGGTATAAGCTAAGATGAAGCATCCGAGGGAATAATCCTATGATGGCCTGGCAGCTGGGTAATTGCAAAAAAAGAAGCAAGCGGTTTATATATCTGAGTCATCATCTACTGAACTAAATTATTTGAACATGAAGGCTGTAAGAGCTTTCATTAATGAATACATGGGAGAACCATTCCTAATGTTAGCCCATAAAGACAGGTAAGGCAAAAATACATGCAGAAAAATACAAGTTATATGTAATAACATTAAACAACCAGAAATAAAATGTTGGTATTAAATACAGAGCTGGAATAGAAAAGAACAGATTCAAAGACAGTAAGAAAGTTGGTTCAGGCAATGCATTTATGCCTGTTCAGTTCATCTTTATGAGTATGTTGAGAGAATGAAGGGTTGCAACTAAGAAATACCATGACCGAGATAATTCAGTGGACACTTTTCCCTATTAAACAAAAAAGAAAACCTTTGTCTGCCACAGATAAGAGTTCTGATTGTTCCATTAAAGTTAGACAATTATAGTCCATGCTGCTTTGCAGTCAATCCAGCCTTGTCTCACTGGTATCTGAAGTTTGTACTGAATGCCAGAGTTTTGGAATGCCCCAAGTCATTCATTTGGGGCAGCTATTAAAGAACTGCAAGCACAGGCCAGATGCCTGCTGTTTGGCATGTTTAAGTGCTTTGCTAAATTAAGTCTGCATAACAAAAAAGACACAGTCACTTTTCGATCCAACTCTGCACAGTAGAACAAACAAATATATTTGAATCACATTGGAATTTAAATGCATGCTTACAAAGTTAACCATATTCTTACAGCTTTTGCTGAACAGGGACATCAAGGAATGATTCTGAGAAGTCCAATTTATTCACAGTTGTAGCTATAAAATTAGGAGATGTCAACAGTTATGTCACCTTCTCGACTCTTGCTGTAGCAGGTTAATGACTTCTACCTTTCCTAGCAATAGCAAAGCAGTTGGCGTAGGCGCCGAAGCTGGACCAGCACCAATGACAATCACTTAAAAAGCAATATATATATTTAGCACCAGAAATGAACAAGGTTCACCACTACCACACATAATGATTAAAACTGCACATTTCTTGCGTACAGTCAACTGCCATATTGAAGCAAATGAGAAAAAGAAACATTTCATTTTAGGGCATGCATGAACTTCTGGAAATTACATCTCACCCTTCAGTTCAAGGGCTGCAGGCAAATTTTTGGAGATACCATTATCCTGCTGGCGTATCTCACAGTTATGCTCTGTGATATGGTCTAAGCATATTGCGGTCTCCCTACACACACTGATTTGAGCCCATTGAGGCCTGCCACAAGAAAATAAATTAATATGCAAGAAAGGGGTCAACAACAACAGGAAACTAACAACATGGCATAAGCCAAACCATAAATACAGAGTACAGAAGTAGGATGTGGTGGAAAGGTGTCTCTCCACAGTTGACAGACTTGCTCATGATCTGGGTTTCTCCCAGCTGACCTGCTTCACCTTGAAGCAGTCAACATTTCTGGGCTGTGCCATTCATTTCTAGCTTAAGAGACGCATGATCTTCAATAAAAATAAAGAAAATCCAGGCTCTACACATTCACATCTTAGCTTCATCATTCAAATTCCAACTTGTCTTCGCTCTGTGACAAATAACACATCACTGTGCATTCACAGACTAGTCACTGGTAACTATGAATTTTAACAGCTTACCTTTCTGTCTTTTAAGGCATTTGTTCCATTACTGGGGACAATTACTAAAGAGTGAAGTTGTGTTGAAAATGGGTGCATGTACATCACTTGGGTCAACACTTAACCATAATGACTTCTACATTATATCATCTCTAAAAGTCTCTGTGCAGGTATCGTTACAGCTAGATGATAATACCACACTTATTTTGTCTTATTTTCAACAATACCACTTATCGAGCCCTTTTATAATCAACCTATTCCATTCTGTAGCTGAAGCCATTAAACACACACATTTCCGTCTTAGAGCAAAGATGCAGTAATCATAGTATGCTTGAGCATGTTTTGAGACAAGTGACACTAGGCCAGCAGTTTTAATTGCCTTGAGTTGGTGAGAATCAGATATAGCCAAACACTGTCACAGTGTAAATGAAAGTGTAATGGGTATCTGAGATAAACAGAAGCACAAACAACTCAGCTGCAAATGAGCAAAATCTGTTCATGAGGCAGTCTTATGAAATAATTGAGCACTTCTGTGCATTCTGGTTTTGCTTGGACTATTAGCAATCAGGTGCATCACCCTTTATCAGGAATTACAAACCTGATTTCTCATCTACTGTGGTGAAAATGTGTCCTGACAACAAAAAGCCATCTAAACTAGATTCCGTCTCTCTCTTTCAGATTGCTCCTGCTTGTTCCAGAGCTCCCTCCCTGCATTTCACTCCCGCTGGCAATCCTTAGCTTTGACAAGAGTTTAACATTTGTTAATAACAATACCACTTACCCGTAATGCTAACCACAGTGATGAATTCTGGGCTCCGTGAGACCATTCCTGTATTGCTGCTGCTTCTGCAGTGTTCCATAATTGGCCTGTCTGCAGGGGGGACCACAGCTCACCTCTCAAACGATTTCTCCTATAAAGTCTCAGCTTTTGCTAATCGCTCCTGACAAATAACTTCCAGCGCTCCAAGGTTCTTATTGCCCATTCTTAGCAGGAATTGGGAAATATACATTTCAGCTTGTTAACATACTAACAAATATTTCAAGCAGGGGTCACCGATTCAAACACAGGTCCCTCTTTCAGGCAGCTTCTGTTCCTTGCTGGCAGTCCCCTCAAACATCTCCTGTAACCATACTATTCTGAAAAGCTGTGGTTCCCAGCCACCCTCTACTCTAAGCACTAAGCCCAAGGAAATGATTAATCTTAAAGTTAACCCCTTTGTTGAATCAATCTTTTATAAATTCAAACTTAATAAAGATATAATACCTCTCTTGCAGGTTCAAACATCTGTATTGCTAGGATAACGCTGTCTTCCATGGCAATAGACAGTTTGGCCTGTAATGCAGATCCATATTCTCATATTAAGGAATTCACTGTGAAAAAGACTATACATTTGTTGCAAAACTATCTTTATTGTATAATAATTTAATCCCTCCCTACTGACAACAGATACCAATATTCAAAACAATCTTAGCATGAACATTTTGTAAGTCTTTCTCTTTTAGTATAGTAGTTATTTATATGGCCTCCATTACCATAGCTTTCAACTGCTTAGTCCCTGAAGAACATTCTAAAACATCTTTCTGGCACAGCACACTGTTGCTTTATGGGTTGGTAATTTAGGAAAACACTGAAGATTAACCAAGAAATGAGTACCAGACCTGGCAGCCACACCTGCCATCAAGTTCAAGTTAAGAATCTGTTAGTTAGAAAACTTGAAAAAGAAGACCAAACAAAAACCAACCCATACTTCAGCAGGCACTGTCCAACCTCACAGCAAGCTCTTATGAACCAAGTATGCCACTGGATGTTCAAATTTCTGGTACATGTGGACTGTCTAATGTTTTACCACAGCATGTAAGTACCTCATATCATTGTATGCTTGGATATGCACATGCCATCTGCTTAAAAAGGAGACATTCCCCCCATACTGGGATGTGTTTCCATCCAAGAAGGAGCCTCATCACACAATCTGACCCACATATGCAAACTTGACACATCGGGTGTTAACGTATAATATGAGAGGAGATGATGACATTTCAGTCCTAATACATGACTGCAGCCACTTGAGGAATCTCCAAGAAACCTCAAGGAAAGCAGATAGACAGCAAAGAGCCAGATCTGTTTAATGTCAGTGAAGGTGGGCAACACTGATTTAAGTTACATTTAATAAAAACGTATTATAGTAAAGACCTGATAAGCTGATAAAATGAATAGAACATAGCTGCAATTCATTACTTATTATTTTTAATCAGTCCTTTCATTTTCAATGTATAAGTTATTACACAGTTTGAACAAAACTGCTTACTGAAGCCATACATCACGTGCAGTGTCTAAGATGGCCACCTTCTCAGTTAAAATTCTAGCACCAATGCATTAAATAATGCCCCTACAGAGGTATAAACGTCCTTTTTTCAGCTATGATAATTTGGATTAAATGATTTTCAACTACTACTTGTAACTACAGGATACAATCAAAAGGTGGCAGCAGAATTGTCAAGTATTCCTCCCTGCACATACTTTTTATTTGGTTCATTTTAAAAGCAGGCACAATTTTCTTGGCATACCTAATAAAGGAACAATTCTCAAGCCTCATTACAAACTTAGATTTTAATCACTTTCTGTTAAAATTTTGGGGCTTGTAGGCACACATGTTCATATATATGCTGTGCGATATTGCTGAGCATGCAATGTAAGAAAGGTTCTGTAGCTTGATTGTGTTTATACTCTCAGGTTTTCTGGGATCAGCTCGCTATGCAGTCACTACTACCAGCTAATTTAAACAACTTAAACTGACAGAACATCTTACAGCAATTTCATGTTTTACCATGATGTGTACAAGCATTAGCATCACAGCCAGGGTGTTACAGCTGAAACATAAAAAGGAGAACACGAATAAACCACTAATTTTCAGGATGCTCTTGGTTTTGACTACAGATACATAATTCTAGGAGGATGCTTGGGTTCCAGTCAACAAAAAGTTAGCGTTTAAACAGAAACATTTAGTACACAGATGTATGAATCAATGGAAGACTGCATGAAGCGCTTTGTCCGCTACTTTCATTCTCCACATGTGACCAATACTAGAAGTTGGCAAAACTCCAGCAGCTGTATTTAAGTGTCTGCAATTTTGCAAAGATGCCCAGTAGCATTCTGGATAGCACACGTGCCATACATAGCACATGGGAAGCCATGGACAAGCACAACGGGTAGAAAAATAAAGGGCATGACAAAATGAAGTACTTGAATGTGTAAACCTTAACCCATCCCCTTTCTGCATATGCAAAAGTAATGAAATCTCATTGCACAGTGAATTTGTTGCTTATTTTCTCCATGGGATTTGAGCACAATTGAGAAAACAGAAGGCAGAACACAGTACTGATGAGCATCTCTTTTATACTTTGCTTTCTTTCCTTATCACTTAACACATAGCCTCATGACTTACCACATATTGTAGAGAAGGGACAATCAGCAAATTTGTGCATGGGTCCATCAACAGCAGTGTTTTTACTAACCCAACACCTCCCGAGCACTACATTCAGTTAAGCTTTACTGCATTCTGTGAGGCAAAGCAGTGGTAAAACAGAGCTACTTCCTCACTGGTTATTGGGCATATTCACCTAGGATATATGCAGAGCTGGATGCTCCCTGAATCAGCAGCTCCAGAGCAGGTGGAACCACTGTTTCCAGTTAGCCCTTTGGCATACCTAGCAAGGGTGGTAGAAGACACTCCTTGATCTGAATGCAGTGGTAGCAAACATTCCTCCAGAGGTAAAAGAGACGGCAGATAGCAGCACTGCCTGGGACATGTGGAGAGTGTGACAAAACCAAGTTTTCAAAGTGAGTAGATCGAGCATAAGCCACTTTCTGTCAAGTTGATAAACCACAGATATCTATGTATCCTGTGGTGAATTTTAAGGCCTTAAACAAACCAAAAACTACTAGGACACTCATAGATCACTTACATTTGTTAATGTGGTTCAGTTAAAAAGACCTAGTTTAAAGGAAAATAATAATAGCAATTAGGTTGATGTTTTCCATGGTTAAAAGCAGTAACATTACTGTAAAAGATATAAAATGTAATACATTGCATAACTCCACTTTCAGTTAATGATGTTGCAATTTGATGCATCATTCTGGGTTTTTTTCCCCTCTTACTGAGCCTTCAGCCAACACTGAAAATGCTTTTGCAGAGTAAATTGAAACCAACATTGGAAGCTGTATCACACTTAAGGATTAAGTCCTTTATGATAAAATGATGCACCTCATGAAAAAACCCGATGTCCCACTGCTACTGCTGGAACAGAGCTCCCTAAGTTGCTGAACAACAACACATCCATCCCTTCAATTTAGGAACAACAGTTTTGTAACTCATTTATGACCTTGCATGTCTCACATAGGAAAAAAAAAAAAGGTAATTGCAAACTAGAGTGTAACAAACTATTAAACTAATGAAGAAAAAAACATTAACATTAATATTTTGTGGTTTAAAGCTGAAAAAGTACAAAAGTAGTTTTAATTATAACACAGCTTCTATACTGCACTCTTCTGCTAATAATTTGGAGGTTATAACCAGTTATAGCAAAGCACCTGAGTCCCTGTTAATCACTGGCATAAATGTTACTATCTAGAAACAAAACACCAACACACTGCAGAAATCCCCATCACCTGGGGCTTTTACTACTGGCAGCCATTCACATTCATCATTATCCGGCTGCTACTGTGATCCTTTGCACACATACAGTTATCTCCAAAGGACCTATTGTAATTGAGATGAAGAACAAGAAATAGCATCAGAACAGACAAAGACCATTTTGCCCTGTAAAAAAGTACTCACTTTCCAAGTACTTATCTCAAAATACAGACTGACAAAGCCAACTCCTTTCTGAACTGAAGCTCAAGTTGCTGTAGGAACAGGACACATGCAAGACAATAACAAAACCCATGCCACAGTGAAGTCAGTTAACAGCTTAGATGGGGTTCCTCTCACAGACTGCTGACTTCGAGGTAGAAGAGACTGTCTTTAAAACAATTCTGTTAAAACAATTCTGCAGGCAAACTTCAGGCCTCCTTACCCCCGGGGTACTGTAATTAACAGAATTATTTTGCATTATTATTTTGCATGAATGCCAAGGGCAATAGAATTTAGCTTGGTATGTCACTCACAATGTCTTTAAATCACCATACACTAGAAATAGCTCTCTACAAATTATTCTATTCATTCAACAGCTGAGTTCCATACAGTGCTGTATATTTTGTACCTTAACCTATATGGAATGTATACTGGTTTGTAGGATAAGAAAATCTAGGAATGCTTTGTGGAGAGTGTGGTAGGGATTGAAAGAAAATAAGATATTCAGATGACCTCCCCCTATTTTAATAGACAGAATTAGAATGTAGAGATCAGGGAGAAGCAGCCCATTCAAATAGGAAATGCATAAAAATAAAAGCCAGATATGAAGTGACAGTCCTAAACCAGTTATTTCAGAGTATGGGCAGAGAAGGGTGATGGGACAGACACAAATCTGATTCACAGCTAGGAGCACAATCTAGTTGTACAGCAGCAGATAAGAGTGGAGATGAGGGATGGCAAGCTTGCCAATTCCACCACTAGAATGGTGGTGACTAAGAAAAAATATGTACCAGAGACTGGACAGATAATATATAGCTGATGATAGGAACCAGAGTAGTATGCCAGTATTTCTACTGGTAAACTCAAATATTATATACCCTGCTTGTCTGTGTTACAGCCTAGAAAGGATTTATTAGCATTTATGTTAATGGCATATTTAAAATCCAATACATTTTAAAATTACTATGTATTTAAAATAACAAGCCACTGTTCTCTCATTTCTTGTTTATGCTGTAACACAACAGCTGTGATAACATATTTTCAGTTATTTGATGCATCCACAAACCATAGTCTCCAGGAACACAACAAATTAAAAGTGAAAATAAATAAATAAATGGATTAAATTAACAAATTATACCAGCCACACTCACTAGAAGAAAAACATTTGAAGTAATGAACCACAGGAAAAGTGTCCAATCAAAATCATGTACTCTGCACAGTGCATAGATTTTGGCAGGTCACCAAAAGGTGAGAGATGTACAGGTTTTACTAAAAATGCTCAGCCTTCTCAGGCACCTACATCTGGCACTGTCTGCAGGGAGCCCAAACTCCACTTCAGTCACTGCACCTAGAGTTTTATCTTCACTGGCTCCAGCTTTCAGGACAGCTAAATCAAACAGAAACACAAGATCTAGAGACTTAAGTGGAATTTACCCCATCTGAACACACCAGCAAGGACACACCTCGATTAATATCCATCACTGCAATGATACAGGAAGTAAGCCTCTGCTTCTAAGCACACTGATACCCTAAAATATAGATGCCACTCTCCTCCTGTTGCCCAAAGGCAGCACCTGGACACTCCTCCCATTCCCCCATCAAGTTGCACTGATTTTAAGAAAGGCTAGAGTTTAGTACCTCTAAAATCAGTGCATCTCCTAGGGTGCATAATAATAATTTATAAGCCTAATCTTCCATAGCCAACAAGCAAAAGACACAAATAACATCTCTAAAATTTCACAGAGTTTACTCAAGACTGAAAGAAACGTTCAGTCTAACCTACAGCACAAAGAGGGCCTGCTGCACTCTGCACAAGCTGCAGGCTCCAAGTAACTCTCAAAAAATAATCCTAAGCAGACCCCATTACAGTAAACCCCAGCAAGGGGTGAAAATCTGTAATTAATGATAACTGTCAATTTAGCATCTCTCACGAGTGATTCCAGAGACCTGAAGTCTTGACATTTTGAGAGTTATCAGAATCAATTTAATTAGTTGAAAAATGGTTACTCTCAGTATAATGACCACTCTTAACTGTTCCTAAAGTACCCAAGGAAACCAGAATTTAAGAGCATTCAAAAGGACTTACCTGTTCAGACTGATACACTCTATGAGGTGGAAGACATAACATAGATATGGTGCAAGTTAAAAGGCTATCAAGAAGCATTACAAAAGGACATGCAGTCCTAATGTTTCATAATAATTAAGCACCCAGAAACAGTTATCACAGCAATTACTATACATGCATGATTGATGCAGACTCTTCCAGGTTTTTAAATTACACTCTTAATGATCATGCCATGGCAATTCGAGAAAATGGCTGGTCTTTTTCATTAAATTAAGGTCCAAGAAGAATGGACTGGGGACAAAAAAAAAAATAACCCGCAACTCAATCAGTTCTTTAAATAGATAATGCAAGACACAGGAATTATTCAGGGTTTTAATAAAACTTAGTGCAGAAAGCAACAATAACAATCCCGAGGCAAAGCCTCACCAATTAGGAGACTTTTTATCTTGCATTATGTTTAACTTAGAAACCTTTGCATCCCTGCAGTCTACAAGCAAAAAAATTCTTTACATAGCAGGTTTCAAAGACTGCCTAACAATCAATATTTGGGAAGAGCTACACGAGAAATTTCCCTTGTGATTTAGCAATGACTCTGATTCCCCAAGGTCTATGTTACTGACATTGCTGCAAATGTAGTGCAAGCAATGAAAAATGGAAGCTGCACACACTGTGCTTTCCCTGTTGCCTTTACTCAAGTCATAACTCACTCTTGCATATACTGTAATTTAACCTGCAGAGATCCCAGAGGGTGCTGTATTAACACTGTGTGAAAACTTAACCCAATCATTAAAACTGTATAGCATATTTTGCAGATTATGGAATGTTTTCTAGTAGATCACTCAGCTGAACTTTCTTGCATTAAGCAAGGCTTCATCTGATTCATAAATTAAGTTTTAGGCAAATCACCAGAGCACTTTGGCACCTAAAATGAGCCAGGAGCTGAGAAACTAAAGCCATATATGTCAAATTTCTGCATGTTTTCTGACAGACCTTAATCTCTCCATTAGAATGTCCCTTAAGGTGCCTTAAGTCACTTCATGAAAAATGAAATATACCACTACTGGGTATAAACATGGAACTGGGCAGCTGCTAAAGTTACCCTCTGAAAGCTTCATCTTTGGGTAAAGACTTTGCTCTTTCTCACAAACCCTCAGCTGAAGTCTGGCACATACTCAGATCTGATACCCACCACTCAAATTGTTAGCAGGTATTAGCTGTCACATTTCATTAGCCCCTCATCATGCTATCCTGCATCATGCCAGCATATAATGTGATATAATGGAACATGACGTGACATATGTGATGTGACGTGATGTGATGTGACAGCTACCATTTAAAGGGGAACACACCTATTTTCAAATCAGATGTCCATTATCAATTAAAACTGCTCTGGTGATGGTCAGACATTTATATGTCAAGCCCAAGCAAAACTAACCGGCATGTGTTGCCTGTGCTACTGAACTGATGAGCTGGGAATCTGCCAGCTACCCAAATTATCCTTGGGTAATTTGACAGATCTGTAATATAAGCTCTGTGTATCAGTTCCATGTCATATTTGCTCAGTAGTACTGAAAGCATGTTTTTGCCATTTTTCTTCTTCATGCATCATAATTAAAATCACCTAAAACGCTGATTACCAAGCTGTAACTTCAGTTCTGATATTATCGGCTGCTGTACTTGATACGTGAAAGAAAGAGGACAAAGAATATTATTCTGTAGCTGCAGTGAACAAAGTGCTGAGAGGGTTGCAAAAATGGTCATTTAACTGACCAGATACAATGTGGAACTAATATGAAAGTTAGTAAAAGCAGCATATAGCGTCATAAAACCTTTTGTATCCACTAATGCAAAATGATTTTTCTCGCTCAGTAAAGACTTTAAGTGCTTGTGTTGTAGTTTAACCCCCCACCAGCAACTAAGTCCCATGCAGCCACTCACTCAGTCCCTCCCAGTGGGATGGGGAAGAGAATCCGAAGGTTAAAAGTGAGAAAACTCCTGGGTTGAGATAAAGACAGTTTAATGGGTAAAGCAAAAGCCGCACACACAAGCAAAGCAAAGCAAGGAATTAATCCACCACTTCCCATGGTCAGGCAGGTGTTCAGCCATCTCCAGGAGAGCAAGAGCTTTGCCAATGTAATGGTTTCTTGGGGAGACAAAGTAACTTTGAAGGTCCCCCTGCTTCCCCCAGCCTTATATGCCGATTATGACGCCATATGTTATGGGATATACCTTTGATTAGTTGGGATCAGTTATCCTGGCTGTGTCTCCTCATGACTCCTTGTGCACCCCCAGCCTGCCGATGTAGGGTGGGGTGAGGAGCAGAAAAGGCCTCGACTCTGTGTAAGCACTGCTCAGCAACAGTGAAAATGTCCCTGTGCTACCAACCCCTGCTTCCAGGACAAAACCAAAATATAGCCCATACTAGCTATGTTAATAAAATTAACTCTATCCCAGCCAAAACCAGAACAGCTTGACGCTTAAAACCAAAAGATCTGCATAGGTGCAATGAGAGTGTCATAAATCGGTTGCAGGCAACAGGCTGTGTAATGTATGCGTAATTCAAAAGGAGAGAGCTTGTAGATGAGTTTAGCATATAAGTGAAATTCAGACACTGTAGTGCAGCACCTTTACAATGCATAAGGAATACATATTATCCCTATGCAGATTAAAGTATTGATTCTTCATCATTCTATAGTTTAGCCATTAATATTCATGCAAACCCTCAGTGCCGGTCACCTTGTAAGAATGCACAGAACAGGCAGAGGGTCAGCCCTGTTCTACACCAGTGCTCCAGCACTGGAGAGAGCTTTCTGCACACACAGTAACATGGCTTCCTGTGAGCGATCCATCTGCAGTTGCTGCTCAGTTGACTGTTTCTGATGATCTTGCTGCTGCTGCGAAAAAGGGTGAAGCTGCTGCCTCTAGATTTCCCGATGCAAAAATTGCACTTCAAGGCCGGATGGCAGCTTGAAGGTCACACACGCTGACGCCTCGTATGCCAGAGACAGGAAGCCTAATTTTAGCCCACAAGAAACTAGAGTGCTGATTAGAAAAAATGAGATTCTATAATGCTTCAAAAGCTTTACAGGGGAAAATTATTCTTAGCTCAAGATATCCCATCGTACCTACGGGATGCGATGCTTCAAGGATGTCGAATGAAAAGGTTTCCATACTAAGTGGTGGAAATGAATGAGAAGTAATTACACAATTGTCTAAAAAGTGAATGTTGAAAGAAACTGTGGATATAATAGGATTATACAGTAATTCTTTACCTTATTATCATCCAGCCTCATAGGATAATAGAGAAATAAGTAGCAAGCTGTGGATTAGAAACACTGGAAATATTTATAGTTTCATTTCCTGGTACACCAGTTTCTATACAACTCTGCAACATGAGCAGCAGAGTACGCTACCTTTTCCTTCTCAAAATGCTCCCAGATCTAGTATGATGGCACCCACACAGGTCTGTCTTAACGGAGAACCCGGTCAAACATGACTTGTCAGGCTCAAGCAGACAGGCTGTGCGGTGGTGTCTGCCCAGGATGTGCTGCAAAGTGCCAGCGGTTGTTTCATGAATTGCAGCCTGGTGCCTTAAGAGAGGAAAGTTACATTCTTAAGACAGGTTGTTTCCTAGACAGCCCATTCCATTCATCATCACACATATTTTTCCTTTCTCCTCTATGTAGTCCATATCATTCTTGCAGAATATGCTTTCAGAGAAAAACAACAACCTCTCTGCATGTGGGTTTAAAACTGCTTAAAAGAATTTAGCTACCAGAAGAGAGGTGCAGATGGAAAAGGGTCATGACCAGCTCCTTACAGATCTCTTGCAACCACTGCTGAGAATCACACTGGGAATTCTCCAGCTGGGCAAACACCTGGAATTGCTCAGCAGGGGTTTGATGGCTGCATGGCCAGCTCTGTATTCATCCTCTGCCTACATCCAGTATAACACTGGATGTAACCACTAACACACTGCAAATGATGAGAACCAAAGATGAACGTTTTACTTGCTACATCCTTTGTTTTTTAATAATGAAGCAAGTTTGGAAAAGCTTTTTTTTTTGTCCCTGAGAATTATTTGGAATTTTCATTTTCCTGTTTACAATTACATATATTGCTCAGCATTCAACCTTCATTGTGAATAATTTTCAGTTCTCCAATAGTTGTTAGAATCTTTTCTGAACTTCATACAATGCAGTTACAAAACAAGCATAACCAATTCATAAAAACACGCCGCAAAGATTATTACCAACATCTCCCATTTCCTAGACTCAACTTTGTCTGTGTTAAATCATAAGAATGATGTCAATATCCAGGTTTGCTTTTGTAAGCCTTTTTGAGCATATTTTCCATAAAGCTTTTCAATAGAAAACCAAAAATAAGCACACCATGGAAGGAAGCATTAAAGTTGATTGAAGCACTACCTCCTTCAAAGTTTTGATGAAATCATCCTATAAGCACCTGGCCCACCAGGTAATGGTGAAATACAGGGGCCTTTTGGTGCACACTTGACACCTCATTGGCACACTTGACATCTCATTGACACCTCATGGCAGACTTTATGCTAATTAACCGATAGTGCCTTTCTATGACTTCTTTACATGACAATTTTGAACTAAAAACTTACACCTCCCTTTACTCCTTTATTTCATTCTGTACCGAGTTCTTGAAAATGCATTGCAAACAACCATAAGAGAACTGGCAAAGGGAAATCAGTGTTGAATTGTTTAGGAGTTATAGTCCCATATTTTGCACTTTCAGGCACAGTTTTGATTTTATTATAATGATATCCTTACACCTGGGGAACTTCTGTTCCCATCCACATTTTAAAAGTTCACATCAAGGTCAGAAATTTTATTTTGGACTTAAGCCTTCAGATTCCTACTAGATAAGTAGGGAAGAGTATAAAAACAAGACAAGTATTAATGTTATTTCTCCTAATATTCACCCAGGCACTTCTTTTCAACTTAGAGACTTCCTGAACCAGATACCATGCCTACGTGCTTAGCTAAACTGTGAATTTCTCCTCCTTGAACTTGCCCAGTCTCCCCTTAAATCAATACAAAACTTTAGCCTCCAACATTCTTCTGGCTAGATCAACTACCCACTACATAAAATCCACATCTTTTTATTTGTTTTGAATCTGGCTCCTACTAACTCCATTTGATTTCCCCTGGCTCTTGGACTATACTGTGAACAGTGTGAACAACTGAGCCTTATCTGCACTCTCTATGATTTTATAGACTAATATCACAGCCTCCATCAGTCCTCTCTTTTCCAGACTGCAAGATCCTCATTTATTTAATCATTCCTAATACATAAACTCTTCCATGCTTTGCATATCTTCATAGACCTTCCATGGAACCCTTTTCAGTTCTATTACAGCCTCATGGAGAATGGTAGGGCCTGTGCGGTGGCAAAATCTTCTCATAGCCTAGATGCAGGCAGATCATGGATTTTCACATGATACTGCAATAACATTCTCCATTTTGTTATGTTTCCTTTTCTAATGATTCCTAACATTTGATGTGCTTGTGAGCCACTATTGAGCACTGAACTTACAGCCTGAAAGACTTACTACTATAACTGAAATACCTTACTCCAGAACATTCAGGATAAGATCAGAAGACATCATCATAAGAATATGAAGGTAGGGCTTGTTTTTTAAATCATGTGCATCACCTGACATTTACCTATATTGAATGTATCTGCTATTTGATTCTGTAGTCAGTGTATCTTGTTTTCTTGTCAAGCAAAACAAGGCAGATTATCTGTGCATGCTATCTGCATCCCCCAGGCACATGTTTCAAAACGGGCTCAGTTTGTCCCATAAACTTTAGATGATGCATATTGCTCCTGCATGTGTTAAGGTATTTGCCCTATCTGTCCAAGGAGATCCCAGCAGGGCTTTATTAATGTTTACTTCATGAAAGTAATATCCTTATGGAGGCTCCCTCTACCTACTACATCCCCACTTCTTATACTTCTAAATAGATCTAAGTAAAGCTGCTCAGAAGATCTCATACATGTTTTTTAACCAAAAATTGAAATAAAGACGCTTTGCAAAACAGTTCCATTTCTAACAACTGATTCTAATAGATTCTTGCCTGTCTGCCAACTTGAGAGATCAGTCTTGTGTTTTGCTACTAGCTCATAATGCTGGTCACTCCCAGGTCAGCAAGACTCTGACATTCCCCAGATTTCAGTCTCTCTTCAACCAGCTACCAGCTAAAGGTCTTCTGGCAGCAGTGTTTGGCTCCTATGGAGACAAGGGTTTTGGAAACTCTGACAACTGCAGAAAAAAGGTAAAAAAATTTTTTTTTTCTTTATTATTTTAAGAAACAGTTTTAACAGGCTGATCAGTTGTGCTGATGTTACTTATTAGTGGACAAACACACCTACCAAGAATTGCATTACTTTCCCCAGTTACAAGGAGTTCCCAAGGCTTCACTGCATAGAAACTATTTCATCTCTGAAAAAACAACTTTATTGTCTTTGAAAAGGAAATCAATGTAGGATTTTTACTGAACATAAGCAGTTGGGTTGTGGGGTTTTGATTGGATTTTTTTGTTGTTTGGGGTTTTTCTTCTAATTTTGCTCCAAAATTAAGAAAAATAAGCAAGGAAAACTTGAAAAACTTTTGCAGAACTATATTTTTGCATAACCATGCAGAAGATGTGCACCGAAAGTGAGGAAAGAATACATTTGTTCAGATTACTGCTATCTTCGCATGATATTCTTTCTTCAATTTCACAGATGTAAATTTTAAAGATGTACCCTAATAAATCACATAATTAGGAAGATATTTAAAACCAAATCCATTAAGTTGTCAGTTGACAGAATAAAGACTTCAGATTTATTTCCGCAGGGCGATAACATATTTATATGTTCATACCGGTAACTGGTATTTCTGCAGAGGGAAAAGATTACCATCCATATACACCTTTCAATTCCCTAATGAATTCTTTCACTGCCATGTGAAGAACTTCACACTTGAATAATCAGCTGCTTGATGGCTTCCCATGAAAAATTTTAAATCAACAATGCAAACATCGTTTAAATTTCCATAATAAGAGAAGGGGGGAAATGCACAGAAAAACATCACAAATTCAAATATTTCTAGAGCATATTTTAATTTAAAAATGCCTGGCATATTTGTTGCCTGAAAAACTTCAGCTATATTGGAATTTCAAAACATCTGTTTTCAAAGAGGCATCTATTTTCTTCTAGTACTTAAAAATATTCAAATGTATCTACTTTATGGGTGAGAACCACAAGCAGAAAAACCCAGACTATTAAGCTTTTCTTATGATTCCCATACAGATCTTTTCTCATAGATCTGCCATATCTTGCTACTCTAATTCATGGAGATGATCTTTACTTCCACTGATTTAAAAGGGCAACATGAATGATGAAAGGTTGCAGTATGGGTCTATTGCACTTCAAATTTCAGATAAAAAAGGACAAAAATTTTTGGCAGCATCATTAAAGTATCTGCTCTTAAAATAGAACAGAAAGAATACGCTTCAGCTACTCTTTGACTACACAAATCAAGTAATTACAAAGATCATATGATTGTTCTTTTAATATAGGAAAGAACCTCAATAGTTTCATAATAGAAAAATTCCTGTGTGATTTTTTTTAGAAGACACAAAATGTAATCATTTTAACCCACAGATTAAAGTGCCTTTCTCCTTCCATTATATAAATCCTACACCAGATTAGAAAACAGAATTATATCTCCATCTGCATTATGACCTGAAATGAAACTGTTTTTATACTATATTGACAGAAATGTTCATCTCCAGGGGCCTGCATTTGCTCTTATTGAAGTTAATGCAAAGAATGTAATTGGCTTCAATGACGTAAGGATATAGTCTCATGCTCCATTCATGGGCCTTTCTGAGGGAAACAAGGAAAACATTTGTGACCATTATCCCCCTCTATGACCCTTTCTTCTTGTTTTGCACCACATTTCCACATTTTGATAGTTATACATCATTGCTGGGCCTAGAAAGAAACTGTCATGTGGGAAATTTACTTCTTGGGCACCTATGAATGACTTTAAACTGCCAGCTCTCAGAGACTGCTGGCTGTTCTGCTGTTAAAGACTCCTGCTCTGTTCCACAGTGTCAACTTCTATGTTGGATGTTGCTCTTTTTTTCTGAAAGATGTGCAGAATTATATTTGAGGGTTGCATTAAGAATATAGCTAATTTTTATACATAAGCCTCAAGATACAAAGTGTTAGCTTAACTGGGTTAGATTTTCATGGAAAGTCCTGAAAGGCAATTTTTAAGGCCAAGCCATATTCTCAGCACACTGAACTCAACTCTGCTACAGCTTTCTCCATTATTATTCTACCACAAAAATAATTTGACAGATCTCCAACATTTCAAATAGGTGGAAGACCGTATGGCCATCCACCTTCCACTGCAAATAGACAAGAGGAAGAGGATTTATCACTGCCTTTCTAAAACTTAAGAGTTTTGCAAAATTAGGGCCAAATTGTAGACCCTATCCTTTGGTTACATTTAGTAATTCTCACATTCTCAAAAAGCCAGTTCTAAATGGCCTATAAAATTCTGTGGGAATTTCTAAGGCATATGCAGCACATCTTTGATTCCTATTTGTATTTAATAACATTCAGACATATGGCAGTTTAAAGGCAAAGAGGAAAATAAAATCTTCATTTGCAACATCCCTATAGTAAACATTTTTGCAAGTGTAGGACTCACTGCATGCTGAGCTCTTAGTCTGACAATGAGTACCACAGGCCAGGGCAAAGCTGGAGCAAGGACAAGAGTATGAGCATCACAGGGAAGCAAAGGAAGTAGAAAAATGGAAATGGCAAAATTTTTTTAGCATAAGTAATTCCATATCATAATATCCTGCTTCTATTTTATTTTTTCCCTAGGGATTATTTTCGTTGTTGATGGGTTTTTTTACAATATACTTGAAACAAAACAGACAGTATCAGTGAAAATTTATGAAGGAATTAGTGGAGAAGATGGAAAGAACAACAGCCACACAGGAATGGGAAAACTCAGCTGCTATTCCCAAGCAGAATGGCAGAAAAGGTCAGAATTCACACTGCTCACATTAATATTGCAAAACCACATCTTCAGAAATGAGGGAAAAAAAGATTGAGATTAATTCATTGTTTGCTGCTTTCTGTATCTTCAAATATTCCCAGCAATCAAATCTAAAACTAGCACAAGGTGACTATCTCAAGTATTGTTCTAAAAGAAGCTAACTGCAGAAGGATATTCTGATTACTGTTTACTTAAACCAAGTGTTTCCACACTTCTAGAAAAAAAAGAGTATTTTCATAAGTAGAGCCCAGTTGCAATCTAGTCACATACTAATAATATCCAGCTCTTTTCTGAGGCATATTATTTATATTATGGATTTATTATTGTCTTCTGTTATGTTGACACAAAATAATCTTTCATCTCCTTCTATGTTAAAGGAGTGCAAGCATCTTTTGCTCAGTAAATAATTCAAAGACATATAAATATTTTAAGAACAATAAGCAGTATATTTCTGAGCAGTGGAAGAGAAGTGAAATTAGTTATTTGTAGCCGAGATCTTGATTGCAGCAGCATAATTGTTTTTCAGTTTTCATTATCCCACAGTGAACCAAATTTCTTCCTTTACTTTCAGACACTGAATATTTGGTTTCATCTACAATAGCAATTTTTATGAAAGGATACGAAAGCATTCATGCATGAATTTCTAATGCTTTCAAGATTCCTGTGCTAAACAAAAGGAAGTTTACTTTTAACAATATGTTTGTGCTGCATACCCATCTTTTTTAACTCTGGTATACTAATGTTTTTCATAAATATTGTCTTTATGGGTTAATGGATACAACCTCACAGAGTACTTGACTATAATTAACCAGTCAGAAAGTTTCAGTTAAAAGGAGGAGATTTTTTCTTTATCAGGCTGAAATAACAAAAAAGAAAATTTCTTATCCTATCTTAACATAGAAGCTATAGTTGCAATGAAAAAATCAAAACTGACCTACAGTCAAAAGTAATAGAAGTTTAGAATGCTGAATAATGTGCAGAGACAGCAAAAATTCATTTGGGCATCACTTATCAGTAGTTATTTTACTACGATCTGCAGCTGACCCTCAGATCTGCAATGCAGATCTCCAAAATCTGGAATAAGAGAGGCTATAAGGCCTGGCAGGAGCTCTACATTAATATCGTAAATCCATTCACAGGTCATCTTTTTTCCCCCTAAAAGATTAGCACAATTTTTGTGTACCCCTTTCTCTTCTCAGTGTTGGATTGGCCAGCTCTAAGGCATGTGAAAGAAGCAAATCTTGAGCTTCTCTTCAGTAGTGAACTTAAGGCACAGCCAATTTGGTATTAATTCTAAAATACAAAGCACAAAAAGTTTTAGAAAAAGATCTAATGCTATAGATTGCTTTGGTTCACTGCTTACAGAACAAAAACTAACTCATCTCTGAGCAGTCAACCCCTGTCGCTCCCTGTCTGTGTAAGGACATTTTATAAGGGAGCAGTTGGCTGCAGTTCTTCAATATGGTTTTGACAGCTGCAAACCTTGCTCCTAAAGACAAGTGGTTAAACCCCCAAGAATTTACAACTTCAATTTAAATCGTGCTTCTAAAACACAGACAATGCGAAATCCACAGGAAAAAAATCTCTATTTGATCAGATGTTTTCTATAAAGATGTTTGCAAATACACTTGGGTTAGTTTATTTTTTTTAGCTACTTATGCACATATTAGAATAGAAAGCATGTCCCATGCTTCAGTAAGTTCTAATTGGGGACCCCATCCAACCCCCTTCGTGACTCTACACTGCATGATAAATAAAGGACTTGGAATTCAGAGAACCTTTGTCAGATGAAAAACGTTTTGAGGAGGTGAGATGACCACAGTGTAGAATCGACTTCACTCGATTTCTCTTACAAAGTGACACATACTTTGGAAAACTTTGTTCATTTAAAACACAGAGATTTTGTAAGTTTTAAGTCCACTTTTCTTCATCCTGTTGTGCCTTTCCTTACCTTTCTTCTGAATATATGGCTTGTTATCCTTTGTATTTTTCCTCTTCCTGTTTGTTTTAAAAGCTGCCACCATGACCTCGATAAAGGTCAAGGCTAGACTTGACATAAAACTGCTAAAAGGCAGTAGCAACAGGAATTGGAAATGTCCCATTAGAAAGGACAAGAGAAATAACCCTTTCAATCCTCAGAAATGTTGGAGATAAAACTGATACATTTGCCTTCTTCTCATCATGAAAAGCAAACATTAAAGTAGTAGTACTCTAACTACGTTTTCAAACATATCTCTAACCCTACAAAAAGCAAATTGTAAATTGAACAGATTCATCAGCTGGCAAAAAGCATTTGAATTATTGATCTGAGCATTTATCTAATGCACATTTCCTCCTAGGCTTTGTTTTCAAATCCAAAGAATTGGAAAATACCTAACCAGTGTTCTTCCAGCTCCAGACACCTAAAGCAAACAGATATTTTCCCCTCCCACAGCAGCTTTACAGGCCTTTGCTTTGGTAGCTCCAAGAACATCTAGAAAGGATTTTACCTAGAAACCTGTAGCCAACCAAGTGGCTTTTAAATTATGACCAAGTTAGTCTACCACGTTGAACTTGTCATTTTGGGACAGACACAATCTTTCAGATGAGCTTTATTACAACCACACTGACTGATAAGGGCCATTACACATACCACAGTGAAATAGTTGAACTGTTCCTGTGGAACTTGAAGAAATTACCAGTATAACCCTGGATTTTGTTTAGATTATTTCATGAGGAAAAAACATGATAACAAGACATCCTAATTGAATGTATCCCATGAACTTTGAAAGTGTCAGAGCAATTTCGCCTTTAAAGCACTACATAAAATATTTTATCACATCTTTGCCTCAGTAACTTTAATAAACTACACAGCCTTCAGGGACCAGGCTCCTTATAAATTAACTGCCTTCAACTTGCTGCACAAGGGTCTTTATCTCTTGTCAGCTTAATTATGTGTTTAATTTTATTTTTAACATTTTTTTAAATGACCCATACTGAGAGAAACCTAGATTGTTTAATTAAACAAATGAATATGGTTATATCTAGCATGATCAAAGCACTAATTTGTCATATTAGTGTTTTATATGGAGCTGATAGTTCCATTGTAGTTCAGTCTAAAGTTTATCAGCTCACCTTGCCAGCAATAATTTCAAGTTTAACTTTGTTTCACCACCCTCTTACAACTAATTGGCTGTACATTTTCCCCAGTGTCCCAACAGAAGCTAGACTCTAATAACTTATTAAGCAATTACTAATGCATTATTGCTTATGTATGTGTGCTCCAAATTTACACTCTACTACCAAAAGGCTCAAATAAGCGTCTGGGTAGCAGAACACAGCTGCACAAGACTTTCTCTTTGGCTGCAAAATTTCTATTTTAAATATGGGACTAAACCAAAAAAAGCAGGAAGTGTTACAGATCTACAGCAAAACCTGCAAGGAAGACCTTATCTGAGGCCTGAGGTGCTGAAGTACAGCATTACCACTAGCTGGTAGCTGGCATGAAGCACACTGTTCACCACTGGATGCAGAAGAAAAGGGAGAGGCCGAAGCCCCAGAGCTGGGCTCTCAGCTCCAAGTAGCACTACATCAGCCTCCTTTGCTGGCATCCTTTCCTGTGATCCCCCAGAAATACTCTCCTACAAAATTCATTAAGAGGAAAAGCACCATAGCTACAGCAATCACACACAGAACATGCAACACTTGCTTCCAAATCCCACCCACACTGAGACCTCAACCCACTCCTCAAAGTACATTAGCCACTTACGCTACAGGATAATGCAACAGGGAGAAGAGACTCTTTCATGACGACTTGGTTCTTTCTGATGATTTGGTTGCAAAAAGGGGGAGGAAATAAAAGCAGAACGTTCTCAGCACTAGTCCTCAGGACAACATTCACCTATAATAGTGGTCGATATCCTACTACATGCTCCCAAAGACTGTTTTGCATTTTATACTGTAATGTCATTAAATAGAACAAAATCAGTGGGAACTAGGTAATTCTACTGCTCTATGGCAATACAGAGAGTCAAGGTTACCACCAAGCATCTCACTTGAGATGCTTAGGCAAAAAAATTGATAAGCTCTGATAGGCAAGAAGATTATTCTCCCTTCTTTTCCAAAATAAGCTCTACATTGGAGACCTCATCCATGAATGAAGTCTTTAAACATTGTGGATAAAAATGGGAACTAAAGCCAGGTCTCCCACTGGCAGGGGAAGGGCTCTAAACACTACTCCATAGCAGCTTTGCAGAAGGAAGGACAATAGCAGCACAGAAGATTTGGGGTGGACACAGAGGTAGTTAATATCCAAATTCATGATGGCTTCTCATATACAAGGTTACAATGAAAGGATAACACACTCCTGGGACACTGAGTTATGTGCTAAGCCCTTAACTTGAGCTGAATTTAAACTACTAGCTGCCCTCTCTTTTCAGAGAGTAAGGGAGTAAGAAAGGGAGCTAATGGGATTCTGAGAAGAGACCCAAGATCAAGGAAGAACTTTAAAGACAACACAGCAGTGATGAGACCCTATGGATAGGCCTGTCTTTCTGGAAGTTGTATCTCCCTCTGGGAGCTCTCCATAAGCCTTTTTCATTGTATAAAGAAAATTGTTAGTATTTCAGTCTCATGACTTTTCAGCCAGTATCATGATTTTTTTCTGATGGGCTGACTCATGACCTGTGCACATCAGGACTGGCAACAATGGTATGGTACATTTTCCTGCTCTAATATTAACATATCTTATTTCCCTCTTGCAGGAAACGCCTTAGAAGTCATAATCATGTAACATGCTAAAGGAAATAATTTCTTTCACATTTACCAAAGGCCTGCAATAACCTTTCTTCTCCAGCCAGGTAACAGAATCAACAGAAGCTGTGACAGCAAGTGTATGTCTGGTAATACGATGAAGAGGTAAGCACAAGCTGCTTCCCTACTAGGCTATATAGTCTATCTGGTCAACAGGCTTGCCACTTCTAGAAAGCAGAGCACTGAGAGCGGGTAGTGGTGACAAAACCCTTTATGTCAAAGAAATGTCAGCTATCACAATAGCTAATTTGTACCAGGGCTTTTTCTAAATATGAATTTGAAACTCAGGTCAGTGAAAAATGTATATTTTTTGAAACCTTCAGTGCCAGGATGACACTGGGCAATAGATGGGAACAGTGCATTGTGACGTGAGTTTGATTGATGACGACTGCACTGCGCATACGATATGCACAGTAACTTCAGAAAGTGATAGAAAGCACCTGGAAAAAGTCCACTTTGAAGGTCAAAGCTGACAGAACTTTTACAAACGTGGGAAGATGTCACTGGAAGAGCAATAATTTTAAAGAAAGCTACAAGAGGTAAAAGGCTGAAAAGTACAATTGCAAGATCTTGTAGAATTTATGACTTGCTTGGTTAATACGTCTGGCTGGCTGACTGATAGTTCCATTGTGGTAATAATACAATAGCTGAAAGTGAAGTTCAGCTGCCCATCCTTCTGCACAGAATTTGGAACTTCCACTTTGCTTTACAGGGCTGCTCAGACCAACAACAAATGACTGCCGGTTTTCCCAAATGCATTGCAGATACTGATAAGTTATTATCCAATTATAGTTTTTGCCACATGCATCCAAGCATATCAGTTAGCACATGAAATTTAAAGACTTACACTTAATGGGAAAGTTTGAGAAGGATTTTACTTAAAATGCTTGTTTATATAAAACCCCATATTTTGGTATTTTCTTACATGTGGTTTCTGGAAGCCCTTTGGTTTTTTTACGAATTTCATTTGTTTCTCTGCTTTTGTCTTCACTTGAAACCATTACACTTTACTTGTTATTCTCCATAGAAAGGAGCTGTTCTCCACAGAAAGGAGCTATGTTATCAGTGAAGCACAATGACTTCAAGGCAGATGCAGAGAACATTTCATCTTTTCAAAATTAAAATAGCAAAATTTTGGTTTAGTATAAGCAAACTGTGATAGCGACATACTGCAGGGGTAAAAGCACTGAACGAGCAATGGACTGAACCCTCAAGGAAAATTATTTTTTAAAGCACCTTCTTTACAAGCTTCCTGAATCTTCACTAAGTAAGAGTGGGTTTCAGTCCCTGAAATTATGATGAAGTTAGTTTAAGCCAAAGCTTCCCACAACGAATGTTCAGACTCCAAGATACTCCTTTGACTGTTGTATGAATTCTGGCCAGATTAAAAACTCTCATAAAAATCACAGTTTGCTCATCTCTGTCCAAGTTTGTTAAAAACTCAACTAAACTCCCCAAAGATTCATGTTCTGATTTGTGGCAGAGTCATTACATTTTCCTCTTAGGTTCAGTTGCTGATCTGGAAAATAAGACAGAAGCTTTTCCTCCCATACTCCTAATTTCTCTCCTCCCAGTGATGAAGCTTTGTGGAGGAGGAAGCCTTTTGGCAGTAGAAAAGCTAGACCTCAGGAATTAAAGATTAAAAGGAAAACAGGAAACAGATCAACTGACAGAAAACCACAGTTTAAAGACTGGAGACTGTCCCCAATGGCCTGTCCACTCCACCGTGAAACAACAGAACTGGGTTTGCAGCTGGATACCACAGTAGCTTAGCAACTGCAGCCCTTGCATACGTTTGTCTCAGAGATGGGTATTCAGATACCCCACAGACCCCTGCCTCAGAAGTGCCATGCTACTAGCCAAATGGAAGTGGCCCTGATCTGCTCATGAGCCATATACAAATTAAAAGTCTGGTATTATGCCTGTATGCAACAGGGTGTGCAAATCAAGATTGCCTAACATCCTTCACCCTGACTGTATACATAGAGATAACTTAATTAAGTCCCTTAATATTAAGGGACTTAATAATGTGCTGCCCTAATAATGTTCCCTTTTTAAAGATTGGTACATAGTTCTATTTTCCTATCTGCATATATACAGACCATTAGATTATATAATTATTCTATATCTACAGGGTAGTGTTGAAGCAATCCTCACCTACTGTAGCTGGTTAATA
>WTXV02015771.1:0-45241 GCA_009823435.2 Nymphicus hollandicus
TCCACTTATGAATATTTGCTTTACAGTAACATTTGAAGGAAATGTTTTAAAAGATTAGTTCTTTTTTTTTTTTTTTTTTTTTTTTTTTTTAATCCTGGAACAAATTTCCTGATCTCTTTTTATTCACAGCTAAGGGTCAGCAGTAGCCAGATTTCCCTGTTCTCTCATCTTTCTTTCTGAGCTTCCCAAACATGAGTCAGCCTGTTCTAGAGTCTTACCTGAAGCAGTAGGCTGAAAGGGGGTATATTAGCACTCTGCTAATTTGCCTCTCTGACTGCCGATCCAAAGCACACTCACGACTTCCTAACTTGGAGTTCACCCAAAATAAATCTGTGACTACACTTATCCCAGCAGATACACACTTCAACATTTAATTCCTTTTTACAAACATAATTCTAAAAGCCCTTTGCTCTGTCAGCGTAGGAAGCCTCTGTCTTTATACATGTCTTAGTGTTGCTGAAGGCAGTGGGGAATAGCAGCCATTTTGAATGAGAACAATTCTTTGTGTTTCATGGGGGAAAAGCAAAAAGTGCCCAGGCTTCTAATGAAAGTAAGTTTGGGCTCTCTGTTTTTATTGTTAGTTCAAAGGCTACATGTCAAGGGTATGGTCCAGAAGGAGAGGGCCGGAAGTTGTGAGGAAGCCCAGCATGGACATCTCAGCCACATGGGCTCCTGTACTAACAGAAAGGGTAAGTTACTTTCATGTGTCCTGGAGGGTCATTCCTTTTAATAAACATTCTGCTAAAGCGAGGGTCCAGACAAATGCCTGAGTTGTAACCTGGAGTTACTGTGTGATTTCACTGGGCATCTGAGATCAGAGATGGGGTTGATTGTGTTCCTCCACTGTCCATAGCCAGTGCTTAATTTTTAGAATTAACTTCTAACATTTCTTAAATTTTATATATTTTGTACTTCTCAGTTCTGTTTTGATTATATTGTACATTATGATTTTGGGCAGAAAAATACAGTGGAGTTGGTCAAACATATTTTGAGCAGGATTTTCAGGCAGAACCACTTCTTGTGGAAGACTGTTTTGACAAGAATATGAGTTTCAGAAATTGCAAATCAAGGCTGTTTGTCTAGAAAACAGAATAAATAATTTTATGAGTTAAAATAATTTTTCAATTGCAAGTTTAAGTTAACCAAATGTTTTAAATAAGTTCATTGGTTGAAATTGATTACATTGTCAAATGAATTGTTTAACTTGAGGTGGTCTGTGCTGAATGTTCTTGAGATCTAATTTTTTTGATGATTTGGGGTGGGAAGAGATTACAAAATCTTGACTTTTCTTCATGATTAAACATTTTCCCATATGGTTTTAATTTCTAACAGTATAAGAATATGTTTTAGTATAGATTTCAGATATACACTGTCAACATTAACTCAGTTTTATTGTTGGTTTTTATAGCAAATTTATTAACTGACACAAATACATTAAGGCTTAAAAGGGGACCAGATTGTAAGCCAGCCACTGATATAGACAAATTGAGGCTTAAATTCTATCTATCTCAGCTCCTGTTCTTCTCTTCACCTTCCAGCACTTCATTAAATGAAATTATTAACACTGATCACATGCAGTTGTAGCAGAAAGTGGCAAGATTCATAGAGGCCATTATTTCATGTGGTAGCTTTCTTCAGTCTCGTAGACACCCCTAAAATGTTGTGTCTCCTGCATAGACAAGCTTTATCTCTATCATAAAATTGCCTTAGTGTCTGAAGAATAGCACTACCCATTAGTCATAATTTGAGAACTTTAGGTGACTTTTTAGTTACCTTGGACCAGCCCCAAGTGTTGTGTGGAAAATAAAGACTGTGGCCCAGCACAAGGAGTGGAAAATAAGTTAAATGTGCTCATGGCAGGTTACATTACTGAGGACACATGCTTTAGATTTTTTGTTTGTTTGTTTGTTTGGTTTTTTTTTTATCATCTTTCCTAAGGGTTGATAATTTTCTCTCCAGATAACTTCCTGCAATAAAGTTGTGATTGGACAAGAGGATGGATGATGTCATTTTCTTTTGGGATGTGATGGAGGGAGGAATTGCCACCAGATTCACACTATCAAACAGCGTTAATAGAAAAGGCACTTCACAAGTAAAGGTGGGAAGGAGCCTGGTACAAGCAAATGGTCCAAAATCAAGTCAGGTTGATGAACTGCTAACACATGCTTTCACCCAAAGTGGACTCAATCATGGCAAAGCACACTCCAGAAAGTATATTCTATTTATCTGCAAGACCTTTGCCTTGCTTTGATTCACCTCTATTTGGCTATACCTCATTCATGAGAGGAGATGGTCTGATTGCCATCCTAGTGATTAATGCTGAAGATGAAGTACAGCTAAACGTTAACTTAAAATATCAGCTTTACCTCTGCATTTCTCTATTTCTCTGTAATCCTGGTATTTTAAATGCAGCATTCTTTATAGCAGTTTTTGTTAGAAATCATATTCCTTTCCATTGTAAAAATACCTGCTAACTAGCTATGTCCGTTTTGTGCTATAACACTGTGTATAACATCATTATTCTTATGGTATGAACAGATACCAAAACCTAGGCAACTCTATTACCTATTATAAATTGAAAAAGATTCACAGTTTGACACCATTCAGCCATGGCAAAGGGGAGAGTTAATGAAAGATAGGTGAGCAAATAGGAGACAGAGGAAAGGGTTAGGAAATAATACAAATAATCCTAATTCTTTTCAACCCAGATGGAGCAGTGTGGGGCTTGAAGTCATTTGGTGCTAGTAAAGTCTGCTACTGTCCTTTTCGCAACTTCTCCTATAAGTGGAAGGACATTTCAGAGGGATATCAGCACAAGTGTTTAAGGGATATGCAATGTTGTTGACACACTCTGATTAGGACTTTGCTTGAGAGCATATCCAAATATATATGTGTAACAATTAACAGGTGTGTATTATACGTACATGCATACATACAGATATATGTGTGTGTGTGTATATACATATAAATTGATGTGTAAAACGTGTGTTAAATGTATCTTTAGTATGGAATATTGTTCAGTTTGCCATAGTAAAAAAGACGAGTTTGATCACTCCATGTCATCTATATATGTATGTAGCTTACTGGGGATTAAAAACACATTTTACTTTGATCTGAAAGGTGAGTGAGATATGGTTTGTTGTGATTCATTCCATGTCAGTACAAATACAACCTGTATCTTAGCTGGAGAATTTTTATTGTGAGAGGATGGAAAATGATGAATGAAACAGAAAGAATATAGTTTAATTTTTTTTTTTTCTTAGGCAAGGTCTGAACAGGGAACATAGACTGCTGGATAAAAGAGCAGTTAAAAAAAAAGTCTCTTTTGATTTGTAAACTGGGCAGATTTAATCTGGAAATCACCAAGGGAAAATAAATACAGTACGTGATAGATGTCATTTTTATAGTGTCATTATTTTTTTGACCAGAGTTACACTTTAGCAGTTCTGCTGACATGATAGATGTTCCAGAGGAGCCTTGTGCCTCACAGAATTTTAACTGCAAACCTTTATACTTAATACATATCTCCTAAGGCAATAAGACACACTGTAATCAACACTAGCATCATTTAAACCTGCATCAGCCAGAAAGTACAGGTCTGTGTCAGTTATGATTGCTGCCCATTAATGCAGTCCTTCATTATTATACCACCTATTATTTTACCACTTGTTACTATATCACGTATCTCTAGGTGGTACAAATGCAGCTTGCATTATCCAGTAGATATAAAATGAAATCATATGCTCATAGAAATGTTATTATCCACACTGTGTTGTTTCAAAATCATGCAAACTTGAGGGATTAGCCCTATATGGGAAAAGAGAACTATCAATGGTACCTAAGGATTTGCAGGATATGCATTTGCTGCAGTAAGGCCACTAGAATAAGTGGAGAGCCTGAGAGGTGATAACTTTTAGATGAAGAGTATGGCATGAAAAATGACAGTAGGAAAGTAAAGAACTGAAAAGGAGGAAGAGAAAGTGCAAAGTGAATCCTGGCACTAAATCCAGCAAAAAGTGGTAAAGGAAGAAAAGCAGATATCCAGGGGAGTGAATAAGCCTTTAGTTATCCATAAGTGGTCCCATTACCAATTTAGAATTCATTACAAGCATTAGCATGGCAGCCATCAGCATAGTTTCTGGAACCTCCCTAAATGCTTTCTTTCATCCTTGTGAAAACCTCCAAAGCATAGCAATACAGCGTGCCTGGTGCAACGCCAACTGAGAGCTTCTCAGCTGCATAGCAAAAGCAGAGTTATACTGCCCAAAGGCTGAAAGAGTCCACCAGGCCAATGTCCTCTCCTGTCACTGGAATGGGCAGAGATCAGATGAATGGGAGTCACAGGGAGGGAAGCTCCTTCCTGTGACAGATGAGTGGACAGGCTGTGTTCTTCTGGGGGGACCTTCACCCCAGACCTCCTACTGGCACTTCAGCAACAGCAGTGGCATCAGTGGTCAGGAAGATCTTCAGGGCTTTGGCACAGCTGCCTACTTTGCTGAAAATCTGTTGTTATCCCAACTGCACTATGGCTGGATTCCCTCTACTGACAGCTGGATAGAGCAAGGGAGACTGACCAAATCTCTTGATATTTTGGGCATCTCTGGTTTCATAATGTCTGATAATGTGTGAATTGCTGTTCTCAGTGATGATAGCTAAGGAAGCAACAATGATGATACGTTGAATTGAGAATGTTTTTTGTCAAATGGTGTTTACTAAAAAATACATTTTGGAGTGCAGCTAAACCTTTGTAGAAAGTGGCGCTAATTTGATGTAAAATTTTAGTTGATAAAGGTTGCAATATTTTAATGTTTAGTAAATATTTTTATTTGGTTTTGCCTCAAATATTTTATTTTTAAAATTAATTAAAAATACCAATGTAAATGTGTTAATAATAAAAGCCAAACCAATGTAAACCACATCTTTTTAAGTTGGGCAAAATGTTTCATTTTACAAGGAATAACCCTTTTTTTCTAATATCAGCAGTAAATATGGGAGAAATTTAAAAAAATAGATCCTAAAATGAGAACTATGCTGCTAGCTTTTCTGAGGACTGTTGCTCTTTCTTGTGTCCTTGGAAGACATTTGTGCAGTCCTCTAGCAATTGAGACAACACTGTTTTGGCATTTTGTTTTACTGAGGCAGTGGGTCCATGTTGCAGATAACTGAGTATCTCTTTTTTAATCAGACATTGAATTTGCCTGAGACACTCAGAGATTCAAACACACAAAGACAGCCGTACTGATACAGCATCTTTCATGTGACCCTCAGAGTGTTTTCAGGGAAACAATATTTTAACAGAATAATGTTTTCTGAGAAGTATATTGTTTCCCTTGTAAAAAGGAGCAGATGAGTTTGAAGTTAGATGGGATAAACTGGTGTTAGTCTGATAGTCTATCAGGAAGAATTCTGTGCCACATTTTGCAAACGACGTTAATCTCTGAGACAATTTTGGTGTAAGAATGTATGGCATCCTAGCACCAAAGCCAAGTTCCAGCCTGGTAGAATGGTGCTTTCTGTCTGAGTATGCTTCTTGAAAGTTACCTAAGGGCTAATAGTGATATGAAAGGACAACACAGTAGACTAGCTATTAAAGCTATAAATTAGCTATTAAAGGTATAAATAGCTATTTACGTGCAGATATATAATCAGCACTCTGCCCAGATATATAATCAGCACTCTGCCCTCTTCTCCCTTTTCTCTGTCATAAGTATTTGTTGCTACAAAAGTAATTTGTTGTGAGAAAGTTTAAATCAGGTTCCTAAACTTCCATAATTGGTTCAGTTTTGTACTTGGTATGACTTTGGAGATTTCTTGAAAGAGAACAGAAAATTGTATCCTCTCTGACATCCCTGTTGTTCTTGACAGAAAAGAATAAATTTTTGTCTGAATTCTGAATCTGAAGTTTTGCATTTCAAGAAGTGTAGTAATCTTGTTACAGTTGAACATTTACATTGCATCATGGAAAGGTTGGTCTTATTTCCCTTCTGAGCTCATGCTTTCACATCACTGGCTCAGATTTACATAACTAGATTCCTTGATACTGTGATCACTGAAATGTCCTATCTTAATTATGTTTCCTTCTCTTTTGCCCGTATCTCCAGATAAATGTGAAGAAATGTTTACTGCATGGAATTCACTGCCCTGGAAGACATGAGCAAAGTTTTCTGGATGTTTAATGCAGAGTAGTCTAACTGATCATCTTCAACTTGTATAATAACATCTGATGTTTAAAATGCAATTTAAAATACAGACTTTGTTCCTCTCACCACTTCTGTATCCATCAGGCATCATTCTGTGCCCCAGTGCTGAGTTGAATGAAAAATAATGCAAACTTGGCCTTTGTTTGAAATTCCATGAAGGCATTTCAGCTTTGGAAGTGTGGAAGAAATCAGCAGCTTACATGGATGAGCTTTGCCTTCTGGCAGGGGGCAGTTGGTGCAGGCAAAAACATTGGTCTTACTATTCTTTTTGCTTTTCATTTCATCTTGTTGAAGCAGAACAGCATTTTTCCAGAACAGTAACATTTCAGTCCAGATAAACATTTTTGCTAATTATCATTTATTATTCTGAGTGAGTGTTGGTAATGGTTGCTGCATGTAACCTAGTTCACAGAAGAGAGAAGATTCCTCAGAAATACTGAGCGCAGTGTGGTTCCTGAATAGTAACAGAAGAAGAAAAGGGGAGAAAGGCCATGAAACAGGTGCTTGGCCGTAGTGAGCTTGTGGAACTCTGTAGCCTACATTGTATTCATCATGTGTAGATATGTTCGTTGCCTAAGTACATGCCTCAGCAGAAAAGTTCCATTAGGGTAACTTAAATGAATAAGATGGTCTTCAAGAGAGTCATGCATGGACTCAGTGGGTGTTTGAAATATTGTAGCCAGCACAGTGAAAATAATGGGTGGTCTGGGGCACTGAAGCTGATATTACATACTGAAAGTAGGTGGTAGCCAAATGCTGAAGTCAAATAAAAGAGAAGGAACCAGACTTGGCATCAGTGTAGCAAAGAGATGGAAGGCAAATACATTAAACCAGGGATATTTAGACCATTAGTCAGCAAGTATGATTTCAGCAGTAACATCCTCCTAAATAAATAGAAGCAATATGGTCTTTAGTGAAAATCAGAATGATAGAATCATAGAATGGTTTGGGTTGGAAGGGACCTTAAAGCTCACCCAGTTCCATCCCCTCTCACAAGGACAGGGACACCTTCCACTAGACCAGGTTGCTCAGAGCCCTGTCCAGCCTGGCCTTGAACACTGCCAGGGATGGGACAGCCACAGCTTCTCTGGGCAAGCAGTGTCTCACTACCCTCACAGTAAAGAACTTCTTCCTAATATCTAATTTAACTCTTTAATTTTATCTATTTTACCCTCTTTCAGTTTAAAGCCATTCCCCTTTGTCCTATCACCACATGCCCTTGTAAAAAGTCCCTCTCCAGATTTCTTGTAGGCCCCCTCTCAGGCACTGGAAGCTGCTCTAAGGGCTCCCTGGAGCCTTCTCTTCTCTGGGCTGAACAAGCCCAGCTCTTTCAGCCTGTCTTCACAGGAGAGGTGCTCCAGTCCTATGGTCATCTTTGTGGCCCTCCTCTGAATTCGCTCCAGCAGTTAAGTCTGGAAATTAAAAACCTACTTGAGACTATTTTTATTATAGTGACCATTACTATTATTATTTAGCTGAACAGACAGAAGTGACCAAGTACTGTGTTTGTGGGGAACAAAGTAGAAATATTTGGATTTGACAGGCAGGAGGCAGAGCAGCAAAATGTACAAAACGTGCCTATGTATCTTTTTAGATACACCAATAGTCTTTTTCTAGGATGGCATTAGTATGTTATCGTATACCAAATGAGTCAAAGACATGCCACATGCCTGTGAGCTCACCATCATTTCATATTTTTAACACAGTCCCACATGTGTTTTACATCTGTTGTAGAAACCGAAAGCCTTATTTCAAGCCTAGCCTTATGGGGATTTTTTAGCTACCAGATTGCCCCAGTTCAGTGTAGAGGGTTTAGGTTTTTTATTATTAAATGCAATAGAGGCATTTTAAAGGAGGAAAAAAACCCTTCTGTTCCTGCTTGGAAAAAGCTTATCTAAGATATACAAATATCCTATGCAACTAATTCGAGTGGCGGATAGTATACGGTGTGTAAACCATATGGAGATGATAACTACCACCAGTCCTGGACTTTGGCAGGTCTCTCCTGTGCAGGAGAACAAGGGGCAATAATTCTGGACAAAATGAGAGTGCTCATGGTAATTGTAAGCCTGTAAGGAGAGGCTTATTTGAGAAAGGGAACACAGGGAAGAAGAAAAAGAAATGTCTCCTTGAGGGATGATTCTTTCAGCTAACAACCTGATAGGTCAGCAGGCCTTACTTCAAATGATGCGGGGAAGAATAAAAACCGGGAGGGCCCCTCACTATGTGCCAGCTACTGGTAAAGTGAGAATGTCATGTGCCCTCAGGCAGGGATGCTGAGTAGAGTTAGCCAAAACCCAACAGTTTTGCTTAGTGAAAAATCTCAAGGTGGTTGAGATTGATGCAAGATGTCAGCACTCACGAGACTGAGACTTTCTGATAGTTATCATGGAAAAAATATGATGAATCTATTAGCCAGTGAAATAAGCCTTTAATAGAGGAATGACCTGTGCAACAGAGTAAGGACATGGGTCTGAGTCTGTACATAGTGGTGTGTGTGTGGGATGGTGTGTGGAGGGTATCAACCAGTGTATCTTGTCCACCCATCGTGCAGCCCCCAGCTCTCAGATGGAGACTTCTTGTGATGGGCAAACTGGATCCCTGCTCGGCTCTGCCTCTCCTCCAGCTAATCTCATCAGTACAAGCCCAGCATTGCTGACTGCCCTCATCAGCATTACTGTTTGTTGCTCACTGTCACAGGGCTTACCCAGTGAGGAATTTGTGCATCTCACAAATGGAATGGAGGAAAGGTAGAGCAGTACAGCAAGGCAGGAGGAAAACTGGCTGTCTTTTCCTTTTTTGCTCTGCTTTTCACTCCAAATGTCTGTGACCAAACCCCGCTTCTTCCCCTGCAGGAATCCCATTATTTCACTTTGAAAATCTGGTCAGTCTTCTCATCATTAGGTTAAATCAGGATTCCCTGTGCTGTGCCTAATGTGTTATGTGGGGAATTTTGTAATGATGCTTAAAATCCCTTCCAGTTTAAGTTTAAATTATTCTCTACAATTAAATCTTACTTTCCTGACAAAATTATTCTAGATTATTTTTGAGCAGTCAAATTTGCTGTGGACATGTTTCCCTATATACCTTGAGCCTCCTCTCCCCATCCTGGAGTGACTTGGAGCTGGTGTACTCCTTGCCCCTTGAAAGAATATCTCAAGGACAAAAAAAGCTGTCAAGTGACAGCAGGAACAAAGCACAGGGAAGTGCAGCTCTTCCTCACTCTCCCACCCAGTCCCTAATAAAAAAAACTAATAATGCCCATTTTAGGTAGCCTGCTTCTACAACTCTAGTCTCATTATTTCAGCAAAGCAGTGTAAGCTGCCAGCTGTATCTTTTATACCTCCAGTCACACTTTGCAGAGGAGTTCTTTGCTCCTATTTTGAAAGTAACACCTCCCCCCCCACCACCTTTTTCCCCCTTTTCTTCAAGTTTCTTTCCTAGAACCTGACTGAAAGGAGAGCAGGGAGAGCTCTGCATGCAAGGCTGAGGAGGACAGGCAGGGCAGGGGGGTGAGCAGCAGGAATTCCTTCTATTACCTGTGTCATTTTCTCACTGCCTTACTAATACCCTGATAACTAGAAGGGTTCCCATTAAGCTGATCCCAGTTCTTTGTTTTAAATACAAACTATTTGTTATATCCAGCAGTATCCTGCCGACTGCTGTTCCAAACAAGAGCATTTTTGCTCACCTCCCCAAAGCTTTTCAGCTATGGAGTCCTTTGGGCAACCGGTTCCCAGTGTATCTCTGACAGAGGGTGGATTCTGGGAATGTACAGAGTGCCTCTGTAGGGCTGCAGCACGAGTGCTGCATCCTATCTACTTTAGTGCTATCCCTACTGTCCTCGAGCCAAGTTTAGCCCTTGCTGAACACAAGAAAAATCCAAGTGTTTTTTGGCAGAATTACAAACCACTTGGAGCACTTTGGCGTATGGATGTGAAGTGTTTTACAAGCATCCTTAGAAGCCCGGCACAGCTCTTTGTATCATAAATTTCTGTAGTGTGGACAAGCCTTGAGAAAACACCTAGGAGAGGAATGGGAGGCAACTGACAGCATAATTACTGGTCTGGGGGAAAAAGAGGCCAGAAATGGATGGCAGAAGAGAGACTTCTTGATTGGGCACAATTCTAGTAGTGCAGTTTGACCAAGAATGGGAAATCAGAGACGGGCTGAACACCTTTTCCTTTTGAGATTTTTTTCTTTTTCCTTAACAATAAAAAAACCTAAAAGTAGCTAAAATCAGAATAATTTAATTTCATCAAACATAACATTTACATTTACTAGAAACCAAGTTTTCCCACATTCCATTTTGGAATTAGAATTATTGCACTGGCCTTATTTTACAGTTATTTTCATACCACACAATCCTCCTTTTAATTTGCATGAGGACAGTGAAAGGTTTCTGGAGAGACTATATGATATTTCTGTCTGTACAAAGTCTCTGCATCTTTGAATTCTTCATCATGCTAATGTTGATACTAGTATTTTCTCCATGAATTTCCATATTTTTGTTTCTCAACTGATGTCTTTGATGCAGATCACAATTTTATTCTATGTCATCAGAAGTGATGACAAATGTTCTTTTGTGAAAGTGGGAGATTTCAGAGCATCCTTTGTGTGCAGCATTATCATATGTACATCAACAACATATTTTTCTTAGCTATTTAACTGATGAAGAGGAAGAAAAATTCCTCCATTAGAAAAATCTAAAAAGAAAGTGATTCCACTGTCTTTAATTCTTGTCTCTGTTTCACTGTTTTGAATCTGGAGAGAAAAAAATGAAATCCTATCATCTTTTCTTGTCTCTCCCATCTTTATCGCTTGAAGATTCACTGGCTAGTTAAGTTTCAATAGCTACGGAGCGGGACACATTTGTGAAGCTGCTTGAAGATTAGTGGGTACTCAAGACAATAAAGCAGTGATAGAATGACCGTAGTTAACAGGTTTTATCTTGGCAAGGAGCTTATTCCCATCTGCCTTATCGAGCTTGAAAGTAAAATAAACAGAAGCTGTCGAGGTCTCAGGAGGTGTGGGCATCACTTCTGAGCATCAGCAGCGCAGCTGCACGGAGCTGAGGAGGCTCAGGAAAAACTCAGAGGTGTCTGCTTAGCTCTGGTTCCTCTATTGCATTCAGACCAAACCGACCATGCCCCACCTCTAATTGACACAGCATACAATTTCAAGCCAAACTAAAGCAAACGGTTAAGCAGCTTTGTGTCCATTGCTTATTGTACAGGAAGTGCCCTCAAATATGGGGCAGAGAACACTAAGAGGTGTTCTACCTCCTGTAAGCCTCTAGAGAGGCTTATATATATGCTAGCACAGAATCACAGTATCATTTAGGTTGGAAAAGACCTTCATCTCTTTGCAGGGTAAAACTTGCTTTCTCTGTGTGCTGTTAGTGCCTAGGGATACAGGTTTTGTGGCGAGAGAACTACATGATACTCTTTACTTATTCTTGATACCTCCTTTGGGAAGACGACAAACCAATCTCTGTGCAGCACTTCACAGCTATTTACTGCTTTTCTATGTCTTGCAAAGCAAATCTCCTTGTCTCCTATAATAAACTGTGTGCCTACAGTTAGAAAATGATCCTATGATGTTACTGGTTTATTGGAGGAAACTATGGGAGGGGAGAGAAACTGGATGAAAATATGGGAGGGGAAAGAAAGTGGATGATAAACAGGTAATCAGGAAAAGTGGGTATTACATGTATTTTCCTAGCATGACAGTGCTATAGGGAAGGCTTTGTAGAAGGTATGGATGTTTCTTCTCTGAAGAAAAGAGACATTCTCCTTCAGTTTTGCATCTGGATGACTGTCAGTGAATCTTCAGAAAAAGAGAAGAAAGAATTTTGGATTTTTGAAACTTAACAAACTCTTAGAGGCTGGAAAGAAATCTGAATGAACGACACCAGCATGGCGAGAAGCAGAGCCTCCCATCCCCTGTTCCTCCCTCTAATGGCTATTTGTAAGACTCAGGTTACTCTAGGGGCTTCTCGCAGGGCCACCAGCAAGCTGCTCATGGAAGCATTGCTTACCCTCTGCAGCCAGAAAGAGCTGGGCTATCTTACCCATTTTACCAGCGTTTACCAGCATGGCATATTGAGACTGCAACTTTAAGGAGGAGATTAAGGAGGCCTCACACAAGTATTTTGTCCACTGGATCTGAAGGATTGTCAGTCTTCAAGGGGACAGTGGGAGCCCTTGAGGAAGGAAATGTCTTCAGCTGGCACTGATAGTATTAGAAGATGATCATGCCTTGCGTAATTGCAACCACCATTTAAAGAGACACTGCTAAAGACTTTAGCAAGGTGCAAGAAAATTTTTAAGGCAATAACTACAGACAAACCTTTAGGCTGTTTGCCTTAGTTATTTCCAACCTGTGTGTGTAATTCATTGATACATAAATTTAGGAGCATTGAAGTGTAGGATAAAGGCTGCAGGTGGTAATGAAGAAAATGGTGGTTTGGTTACTTCACCTTCAACCAAATAGGACAAGAAACAATAAGGCATATAGAGACATCCCTCCACGTGGTGAACAGAAAAATATCAAACGTTAACTAAAGATTAAAAGTAATTGTCATATCTAATTACTCTTTGTGCTTTGATATAGACTGAGAAGAAGGCAATTTAATCCATTTGTTATACTCTATGTGATAGGCATGTCTCAGAAGTTTGTTGTTTTGAAGCTGGTTTTGGAAAAATAAAAAAAAAGGCAAAGAGATTTCATCTACAGATAATATGCTAAAAGTGGTTATCAGAGAAGCCTAGACAAAGATATTAGTGAGTACATGGTAATAGAGTTTAAAGTAATAAGAATGGAGGTTAACATGATAATGAAGTTTGGCCAGACAGGTGGGCAGGAGTCCTTTCGCTATGTGGCATCAATATGTACCATTCCTGCCTCCTGCAAAGAGTTTTCTATACACTCTGATTTTTTCTTGTGAGGATCTGGTGTAATACCAGTTTGTCCTTAATCCTTTTTGACATGTCTGTAAACTGTCCTTCCTTACTGGTGCTCTATGTTTAATTGTTTTATTTATTAAACAAACAAACAAAAATCATTAATATATAGCAGGTCAAGCCTTGCATAAAATCCCTGTTAGAGTAATATATTAGACTCTGGAATCTGCGGCACAAAAAGAAGACCCTAGTTTGCTATTATAAAAATGTGTCCAGCCACAATTCACAGCCACAGCAAAAGAAAAACTGATGCTGAAAATTGGCACATTGAGATATTCTCACTGTTCGAGTCCAATTATCTCCTTGGTAACAAGTTCTTTCATTCATTACATGTTGTATTGTCAGGATAAACCATGTAATAGTGCTGTATGTGGGTCTGTACTGATTCTGCAAGTATGGAATATGAAAGCATAAATATGCAACCTGCTAACCAGTTTCTTATGCATGCTGTAAAATTAAAATATCCCTGTGAATCCAGATCTGTCATGCAACAGTGCTTTTCACTTTTCATGTGTGACTTTCCTTTTAGGTACGAGTCATCAGAAGTTAATGAGCTCTAAGTTATTTACTGACTGGTGAAAGAAAAAACTCTACCTGGCCATGTTTTAAAATCCACCTCTTACAAACAGATTGTGATTTCACCATGCCTATTACCTCATTCAACTGAACATCTTTTATTTATTTAATGCTTTTAAAAAAGTTAAGTGTACTTTACCAGAAGCACAGATGAAATATGCTGATGTGATTTACGTTAACACCTCAGACTCGACTTACTCGGTTGAAGCTCTGTGTGCTGAAGGTATTTCTTGATGTTGTTGATTTTTGTGGGATTTTTATGTCTGATTCCAGCTGAATTGTAATTAAGATAATGGTTGCTGGGTGCTGAGAGTGGAAGAGGCAATTCATTCAATAATTATCAGGTCTAGTGTCAAGAAAACTGCTACGTGTGAAAAAGAACTAGGCACAGCTAGGCTATTACAGCCTTGTGTGCACTGCTATCTGTTTCTGGCCAAGATCCAAAAGCATTTCATGGTTTAAAACAGTATCCAGAGATTTCAGCTGGGGTAGGAGCCTGTTTCTCTTTATTTCATAAGCACATAGGAAGACATTTTCTGCCACCAAAGACTTTGCAGTCTTGCTAAGAAAACAGAAAAAGGGGATGGGATGGAAAGATGAAGGCAACTGGGACTGAAAAATGGCTTGCATATCCCTTTGTTATGGCATCTTTTGTGAGTCATGGAAGCAGTGAAAGAGAATATCAGAATATTCACCTCTCGACTGGTTCCTTCTGGACATTCAGTGGATATGAAATAGTGTTTCTTGGGCCAAGGAATAATATCATACAGTGCCAGTACAGTTAGAAACCAAGAAAGACATCGGGTAAGAATGATGACCACAGCTCCCTTGTGTAGGAGAGAGAATTGCCATTCGCAGCAGGAGCTATGTGCCATTTAGGTTAGAGCCTGCCAGCCTACTTACATCCTGCTTCTAAGTTATTGGTATTAACTTGGCATGTTCTGTCAGTCATTACTCTGAATGTCAATCCTAAGCTTTACTTGGTAGTAGCAAAAGTGTGAGCATTAGGATGGACAGCACTGCTGTGCCTGAAGTAAAGAAGTCTGCCCTCCTCTGATAAAAGCCAGCCTCTGTTAGAGTGATTGCTGCTGCTGCTGCTAATGGCACTCCATGCAGGGGTGGGTGACTTGAAGGAAACAATCTAGTGTAGGCGTATAGTTATCACAAAGTTATCAATTTTTATGTTGGTTAGAGAGGTAGTAAGTTGGCAAATGAGCCAAGGATGAGATACTAATATTATTAGGATTCACCTGATGGCCCAAGGACCAAATATCTCAATATACCAGAAAAAGCAGTATCCCGCAAGGTCAGATGAAAAGTCGAAACCAGTGTATATGTGGTTCAAAAATGCTGATGGATCTAACCATATCAGCACAGTTACATGTGTATGAACTCATGTATATGTGATGATTTCATACAAAGCAGAGATTTCAGCAGGGCTACTATCAATCCTCTCTATTGCATCATACAGGTGATGCTTGCTTGAGCCCCACTGCATACAGTACAGCTGATCCACATCTAGATTTACACTGGCAAGTACAGTTGTGTAGTTTATAAGCACTCAACAATGTTCCTAGCCTGAAAGCTCTTCAGCTACATACTAGATGTATATGTTGGCTGACAAATGCACACTCTGGAGTGTGTTAATGGTTACTTAGGAACAGTTGCACTTTTCTTAGCCAGCTTCAGCTGGCATGTTGCCTGAACAAAGAGATCTTCCCAACTGCAGGGAGTGCCATGGTTACGTGGGACAGTAGGTTAATGAAGAAGAGACATAATTTTTGTATTGGACTCTTCAGAGGAAACTGCCACAATCAGCAATCTGATCTTGTACTCTGCCATTTTGGGTATTTCTCTTTTATCACTGACAAAAGGGGAAAAATACACTAGCAGTGGCTGCATTCCTGCTAATCTTTTCCAAGTTTTACATCAGTGGGATTTGCTACAGTTTTTTCATAATGACATGAAGAGAGAAGAGTTTCTCACTTACACATATTGGGAAAGTGTTTTCGCTTATCACAGAGCAAAAAGCTGCAGCCTAAGGAATAGATTTAAAAAGATCTGAGAAAAATCTTTCACAACTGGACAATGAAGCAATTTCTCATTTAAAAAAAAAAAAAAAAAAAAGAGGTTTATTTCTGTAATACCTTGATTTATTCTTACAGGTCCCAGTTCCTGAAGTTTCCTGTTTCAGTATTATGCATGCTGTCACATGGAGGAGAAGCATGAAATCAGTATTTATGGAAGTGGCTTGAGTGATCATTCAAATACCCTTCCCCATATAACATTAAGCATTCAAAAGGATGCCACAAGATGACCACACTACCCACTGGAGTCACAGATAAGAAACTGCTGATTCTGAAAAGAGAATGTTTTCATTCCCCAAGGCAATGATAATGCCACCTAAATACCACTATATTCCTGAGTTTTGAGCTAGCTGCTGTCCTCTGTAACTGCAGGTGTATTTTAGGATTACTAGTGTTGAATTTGGAAAGAACTTGAGGGTTTTAATACAAATATTAATGTCAAAAGAGAATTACAGATACGCATATTACAGGGTGCTTTCACAAGATTCTGATACTGGAAGCTAAACAGAAATTAAAGTACTTCCAAAAGGAATTTGAATAGGGAATAGGGATTTTCCCAGCCCTATCACAAGTTTATGAAATCTGTTTGATGTGTGTTTTTGAGGAGAACAGAAAGCCCTATGTCTAAGTTTTTAAATCATTTAGAGACCCAAGTAGGGCACTATTAACTTTCTACATTGACTTTCTTAATTGGTGTTAGATCTCAGTGGCTTTTAACCATGGGTGAACCCTGTCTCCCACCATTAAACCACAGCAAAATTCTGATTCATAAAATACTGCATATCCACAGTGGGATTTAATACTAGGGCTAGGTGGAAATTTATATTAGCTCAATGCAATTTATACAGGTATATTTTTCATCATCCTAGCTAAATACTGATGGTTCCTGGCATTAATGGAGTTGGTCCTTATGGGACTGAGGTTATGCTCTGAGGCTGACAAGAATGGAGGTTTCCCCTTTTTCTAGTTTAGCTGCTTCTTTCCATGTGGTATTGTCTCCCTAAATTGGCACTTTTCCTGTACATTACTGCCATTGCTCTGGAATTCCTTTAGTTTCATCAGCAATGGAGCTGCAAGATAGTTCTTAGCAGCTGACAATGTTTTAATTACAACAGTGCTTGATCAAAGCAGACCTAGACTTTATAAACCTGCCTTTATTACTCACTCATTTATTTCCTATGGAGGTTGTTCTTTCTGCTGGTAGGTCCTGATGGTGAATGACAGGATTTACCCCAGAAGAGGATCCATGACTGCAGGCTTTTTTTCCCTTTGGAGCCTCTTCCTATGTATTATGCATGCTTGTGTGTATATTTATTTAGAAATGTAGAAAACTTTTTTGATTGACCTTAGTTCCAAAGTGACCATAGCGTGTATCTTTTGCAAGGTAGAGATATCATGAAAGTATCATAAAAGACAGACTGCCTGGGGGCACCTGTAGTGAGATGGGCATGATCGTAAAAGAACAGAGACCCATAGGAAATCTGTCTTCATGAGTTCTGCTGCTCATGTAATAACAACAACAACAACAACAATAATATAATTATTGTTCTTATTATTGAATTTTGTCTCCTACAGCCTGGAAATCCAGTGCTTTTTAAGCTGCAACCTTTGGTATGACAAATGTGTTAAAAAAAATATGGAGAGACACTGCATCTCCTGAAGCTGGGGACAATACTTACAGCATTTCTTCTTCCCAGCTCATTATCTGTATGGCTCATTGTCCCAGTGCTGTGTCTCCCATAGAGAGTTAAAAAAGCGATAAACAAATAGATCTCAGTTTAGCAGCAGATTCTTCTGGGAGAATATTTGTAAAGCTGGAATTTTTCCATCTTCCAGATTTCCTGGTGATTTTGTCTCTGAATGTTTTTCAGATATGAAAGTCTTTTCATATCATCTTGACAGGAAGCAGTGCATGCCACACTACTGTAAGGTACCTAGAGTTCAAAATGAGAGATGAGCAACATGGCTTAGCAGGGATGCAGGAAGAATTGGTTCAGCCCTCAAGCCAAATCTCAAACCGATCCCAAACTAATTTGTGTCTGGCTGAATGTTGTCTTTGAATGTTATTTGTTCCAGGGTTCCCTGAAGAAAGAAGATATCAGTGCATTTTGAGCTGCCTCTTATGTAGGGAAGCCCCATAACTCAAGAGATTTGAAAAGAGCATCTGGTGAAAGCCCAGCAAGGGGTTGAAAAGAATGTATAAAGGACAGAAATAAGGCCCAAATTCCTCAGAAGTTGTTTATCCTGTCTACTAAAATGTCTCTTTGGCTGTTTCTCTGAGTCATGCCATGATAATAATAATACTCTTCACTATTACAAGAGCGGTTGGTGAGAGAAGAGAAAAAGTAAGGTAGTTCCCTTTGCTCTAAGGCACCCTTAGTGAGTAATACATAAGAGTCTTCACATTCAGTTCTAGCTATCTTCAATAAAAGGATTGTTTATTTGCCACAGGGTAGAAGAACAAAGGTAAACCAAAGAAGAAATAATCAGAAAACAAAAGTTAAGCAGACTGTAAGCACAATAGACCAGATTACTTGAGGGATACATTTGACCCAGCTAAATATATTATCACAAAAAAAGCATTCAAGCTGGGCATGAAAGCTGACATCTTAAAACTCGTTTAGTGTCTAAAGTTAGACACCTAAATCTAGATTGTTAGTGCTTAAAAAAAAAGAGAAAAACAAGAAAAAAAGAATCTTTCCTAAGGTAGTCACATTTCTGCAGTTCTTACAAATGTGAGAGGTACCTGAGGGGAACCGTGTTTTGCACCTTTACAATTCAAGTGCTCCAGTTGAGACAACCAGAACAGAGCTGTGGTGAAACCTCAGGGCATAGTGTCCCTTTGACACCCCTCTTCCCTGCCTTCCTACCCCTGGAGATGCAATGAAATTTCAGTAAAAGATACAAGCAGCCTTGTATATGGATTAGAGCTTTGCTATAGGAAATGGGTATTTATAAGCACTTACCTCCTGTTCTCACTGTGTATGTTCCTAATTTGTAATATTTTTGCCTTTACAGTGTACATTTTCCCATCTTCTTTAGCTCCTGCCATCGTGCTTGCCTAAACATCCTAGCTTCTCTGTGGGAGTATGGAAATGGGCCACATCCAAGCAAAAATTGTCAAATATAAACTGTCCCCTCCTTTACACTTATTGTATATTCTTCCTTTTCATTTCTGGAGAAGAAGCTTCTAACTCAAGACCTCCTGTGTAAAGGATTCTATTGCCATAGTTCAGATCTAAAAAGCTATACAGTATTCATACTTCCAGTTGATTTGAGGGGGAAATTAGGGAGGTGACTAAGAGTTAGGAATACTTTCATAGACCTAGAGACCACATCTCTCCCAGTCAATCATGTGCAAGTTGGCTTTGTTATAACAAAAAACCCCAACATTTCTGCTGTGAAATTGCCTTAGCAGATACTGTGGAAGCCTCACAATCTGACCTGTGTGTTTCAAACACTGTAAAGCCCATTTTCCTCTCATTATTTCACATTCAGTTTTGGTTTACTCTGTATTGTTTACAACATTAACGATTTGCATTTAATCAAGTAATTCCAGCCCAGTTCCATTGTATAAATTGGTCCTCCAGGTGTTCACATAAAATCCCATTAAGTGTGTTTTCTCTCAGCGCATCTTGGGATACAATATCCCATTACTATGAAAATGGAAATAACTGTATATCCAGGCTGGTGAAGTGTTGCATAGCATAACTGCCATGCTACTAAATTTTAACACTCACATTTTCTTATACAGTATAATTCATATCAGAAATGCAGGACAGTGACTGTCACACATGGCATGTGCTGTGTTTTTTTTAGGCATTAGCAAAAATCAATCTAGCCGCATGAGCTGTGTGAGCAGGAACTCCCTCCCCCACCTCTTCCATATGTTCTGAATTAACTGCTGCATTCACATGAACAAAACGGAGCTGAAAATAGAAACTGGAGCCCAGATACTCCTTTGGTATAAACTAGTACAGTTACACTGAAGGGTATGAGTTGATGCAAACAAGTGAGGGCACAGCCCTTAAAATTTCACTTATTTCATGGTCTTAGCCACTAAAAAAAGAGCAACCCTGCTTTGCAGAATACAGGCTCACTCTTAAAAGACAGAAATGAGAGTGTTCCCTTTGGAAGTGCTGTGCTATATATCTTCTGAAAAAGTCTTAGTAGAAACTTTAAGAAACCTTAGGTCATAAATTTTTAAGATCTTTATGTGCTTTTACAATATCATTAAGCTTGCTCAGGCTAGAATATTAACTACAGAAAATAAGGAATCTCAGCTGTCTTTGTCAAAGTGTGGTTAAGGACACCATGCTGAAGCAACAGGGAAACCCTGAGAAAGCTCTGAAGATCAGGAAGAGCCAGAAGGGATTTACCGAAGGCAAACTGTGCTTGGCTAGCTTTCTGTGGTGGAATGCTGGGCTCTGTGGCTAAGTGGAGATCAGTGGATGTTTGCCTCAAATTTAGCAAAGCTTTTGATATATTCTTGCAGAGTACCCACATATCTTCACTGAGGAGATAAGGATTGGATCTGTAGTAGTGGTTAATGACTGGAAGTTTTACTGGCAGCAGCCTGGTATTCTTGGGAGGCTGATCCTGTTCATCTTTGCAAACAACAGCCTGGGTGATAGACTGGCATGAATGAGTCCTCTACAAAGTTGTGGATGGCACCAGTCCTGGGGATGCCACTGGCATGCTGGAGAGCAGGGCTGCCAGTAAGGGTCCTCAAAAAGCTGGATGAAAGGGCAGAGAGGAATCTCATGAACTTCAGCAAAAGCAAAGGTAAATTCCTGTACCATGCATAGGCACCAGCTGGTGTTGACTGGGAAAGCAGCAGTTCTTTGGGAAGCAAATTTTCAGTCCTGGTAGTCAGTTAAAGGTGGCAGCAGTGTGTCCTTATGGAGAAGGAAGCTAACCGCATCCAGGGCTGTGTTAGCAAGAATATACCCAGCAGGTTAAACAAAGTGATCTTCCCCTCTGCTCAGTACTCACAGGCCACCTCTGGATTGCTGCGTCTGGTTTAGGGGCACCTAAAATTGTTAACAAACTGGAAAGAGTCTGGAGGAGGGCTGCTAAGACACTGAGGAAACTGGAGGATATGACATACAAGGAAAGACTTTCATGTGTGTGTGTGTGTGTGTGTGTGTGTGTGTGTGTGTAATTGTGGTCTTCCATTACCTGAGGAAGGGTTACAGGGAGCACAGAGCTCTTATCCAGTGTGCACAAAAAGAGGATAAGGGACAGCAGTGACAAGTTGCAGAAAGGGAAATTCTCACTGAAAAATTCTCAACACAAATGTTTACATGCACTGAAGGCATATTAGCAAGGTCCATCCATCACTGATGGTACACATCAATTCTGATGATGAAAGCTGCTTTTGGGGGAAAAATGTAAGGGTAAAGAAGAAAAAACAGACAGACAAAAAAAAAGCATAGAGGAAACTATTCACTGGCCAGCTGGGAAGGGAAGTGATGAGGGTCTCCAGAGGAGCATCTTCCCTGTACATTCTCTCCTACACAGCAGTGTTCTCCCACAGTAATTTTCCCACAGTAATTCTACACTTTCCACCAGCTTTTTCTCAAATCCTTGTTGGTCATTCCCACTGAGGAACATTAGGGATGCCTGGAGCACACTTTGATGATCAGCAGATGCTGTCCACTGCTTGTTAGATGAGTTTTGTGCATGCATATTGTTCATCCCCTAATATAACCCAAATGCTACAGCTGAAGACAAAAGGGTAGAAGGCATGATTGTCACACTAGCAGAAAGTTGCTTTCCATGAGAATACCCCACAACAACATTACTGGGGTTTGCAGGTTCATGAGAGAAGCAACATCAAGAAATAGCATTAGAGCAACAAAGGAAAGATACTATGGCAGAGACTCTAGAAAACACTGCCCTGGCAGAGCTGATGAAAGGGTGCAAAGATGGTTATGAAAAGGCAGTATACAACATCACAGGCAGACGGTCCTTGCAAGCCAACAGGCTAAAGCATCTAAGACCATGCAGTGAGGCTTAGGGGAAGAATCCTTCACTGGGAGAGTGGTTTGGCACAGGAACAAGAGCCCAGCGATTCTGTGAAATCTCCCTTCTTTGAGGCACCCAGTGCTTGACCTGATAAGGCCCTGAGCAACCCAGAAAGTAGCTTTGCTCTGAGTGTGGGGTTGGACTGGGTCATGCCCAGTGCTCTTGTCTACCTTAAATTTCCCTATGATTCTCTGTAAATAGTGTTGTGTATTATCAGCACTATAAATGTATTTCAACAGCACTGTAAATGTATTTCAAATGTGGTGACTGAAGCCTTAACATCTGATCTAAAAATTCCCATAACGGGGGAAGACAGAGTTCATGCTTACACTGACCATATTTTGATCTGCATAGGAAAATTATTTTTAAAATTTTCCTATTTTTAAAATTTTATTTTTTTTAATAATTTTAAAATTTTTAAAAGATAATTTTGACATAATTTTTGTAGAGACTTCATATTTTTTACTCTTTTTGGATTGTGACTAATGAAAAATTTAAAAGATGATTGAAGCATAAGTACCAAACACACTGAAGTTTTTGCAGCTATATTTGACTCAATAGTGACTTCAAGGAAAGCTATGCTAATGAAGCTTTCTTAATGTCATGAAATCTCCTTAATAATACTATTCATAAAAATAAAAGTGTTTACTGCTTGAGCTAAATGCCTCTCCAACATTAAAAAATCATCTGCACGTATCAGTTCTTCTATTTTCTTCCACCGGCTTTCCAATAGATATTCTTGGAGAGATCGTCTTTGCTTGGTTTATAAAAAGGAACAGGAACAGAAGAATATATTTATGTATAATATGCATCTTCAGGGAGTTATATAAATGAAATCTGGATTCCTTCTATTTACTATAAATCAAACTTAAGATAAATGAGGCCCTGTCCATATTCTGGGAGAATTCAGTCGATCCATGTTAGGATCAAATTTTAAAACAGTTTCCAGAACAGTGACCAGCCACTGTGCAACCTATCCAGCTACATTACAAAACAGTTTCATCAGAGTTACAGTTCCTAACTAGCATTTGAGAACTGCAGGAATTCTTTTTATATGCCCTAGAAGAGAAAGTGAAGGGATTATGTGACTGATGTCATTCCTTGTACGAGTGAGTGGACTAAAATACTTGAACGAGCTGGAAAGTTGGGGTAGTGTTACAGTTCTAGTCTATACCAGATGCTCGAGAAATTCCTACGCAGTGCTAGATCCAGCTGTTGAGAAAACTAAATGCATATTTTGCCTATTTAGAGCAAAATGTTCATCTTGGCAGTGCACCCTGAAAGAAAATGTGTCTTTTTTTTAATTTTCTTTAGATTATTAGCTCCATGGACAATTGATGGGTACAGAGCACCCCATAAATTATCAGAATCATAGTGTTTTCTGATGGAGGCAATTATTATGTACAATTATTTATTTACAGGATACAGGGTGTCAGTAGTGGTCCCTACAAAAAAATGCAAGAAAGACAAAGTAAACCATGGGAAATCAGGATTATGCTATTTCTACCTTTAGAAGTTAGCCAAGGGGATTTATTCAGACGGAAATCCAGCTGTGTACCTTTGCCTGGAAGCATGGAGAAGGGAGTCTTTTAAGGTTCTAGTGGAGGTGTGTAGGCTGATCCTTGGGCCCAGATATACAAGGGGTAGCACTATCTACTTCTGAAGTAACTGAGAAATGCTTTTTTTTTTTTTTTGTCTTTACACTTCAGTTATACTTATTCTATTTATTGAACCAAGAAATATTTATGGAAAAGAAAAACAAAACAAGAACCTGTGAATACCTAATCCTAGCTTCAGAGATGGGAAGAAGGTAGTAAAGATATCTACACTATTTTTCCTTGCCATTGTGTTTCCTGATCTGCTGTAAATTAAACTACAATGAATGGGACTATTTCATTGTGTAGCAATTCACAAAATGAAACCTTTAGCCCACCTGCAATATTCCTGGACCCACTGGAATTGTGCCATGGAGCCTATTGCTTCATATCACTTGGGAAGAACACAGAAGTTCCTGGACACTGGGGTCCTGCTCTTAGAGCCAGTTTCTAGCAGCCAATTGAGTGAAGGTCCGTAGCTGCAAAATAAGGACATTGTAGAAGCTGGACTATTCAAGCTGAATTAATCCTGTAGATAAATATGAAAATCTGTGAATGATATGCTTGAGTTTCATGCAAACTGAACAACATAATGTAGAAAAAAAAAAGTCAGAAAAGGAACTATGTCTGCAGCATTTTATCTTTGCACACTGCTTTCTTGATCATTCCCTTGTTCCTTTGCTGTTTACATTCAGTAGCAGTAAGACCACATAAGGGACTGTGGAAAGCTAGATCACTGCTCACCACAGGAGGGATGTGTAGCTCAGGTGCTGGCAGTGGAAAGCATGACAGTACTGGTTGAACCATTCTGGTGTGTTTAGAGGGATGCTCTGCAGCCGCCCTCAAGGTCAGACTGTCTGAACAGCAAGTCTGCAAGTCTCCCATACAAGAGGTTTCCATCACAAAATTCAGTCAGCCTGATTATGCTGGTTGGCGCAGTGAGCTGCCCCATGGTTTATCTCACAGACCACCTCCCCAGACATGTCAGGCCAGTAGGTCTGTTAGGCCACTGCTTGCTCAGATAATAGAAGAGAAGGTTGGAGGGAATCTGAAAAGATCAGCTGATTTTAGCCATTTCCTTGATTTAAAGTTGGATTAACCATCCTTATGCTGAATACTAGAAATCTGTCTAGACTATGCAATTTTTTACTCACATAATGCAAAACTAGGAGTGCTATACTTACCACCAGGTGATCTCTTGCTTACTACCCAGTCTGACATCAACCATGCACTGCTGTGCCTGTTGCAGTAAATTTGATGAAGGAAGAAAACATGCAGAAACAGCCCAGTACCAACTGTCATGTTTTCCCCTGCTTGCTTCTTCATTGTGGAGATCAAGAGAGGACTAGCTAATGTATTCTATTGTTAATTTGCCTTTGCAAGATATTGCTCCCTGAGCCTTGAGATAGAAGGGTATATCTTCTGCTAATCCAAACCTCTAGAGGCATTTTAGCAGCTAATCTGGTTGAATCAAATCATTCCTGCTGCATATGATTAATTTTGGACCAATTTAATTTTTATTAGTCATGGGTTTCAGTCACCTGCAGTTGCATGACTATAATTGCCCTTGAGCACATGGAATTTCTTTGATTTGATTTGAAAATACATTGGGGTAGCCCCGCCTCCACTCACCTATTCGTGCTCTGCTAATCTTATCGTGCCTAGATTTGCACTCTCTTAAATCTAGGTTGGTGAAATAAAACCTTTAAAGATGAAATTGGTGAGTCAATTTGCCTTCTAATTGTGGGATTTCTCAAGTGAATTTAGTGCTTTAGAATTTGGTGCCTATGGCACCCATGAAAGGATTAGTTTATGAAGGCCAGCTCTTAGAAACAGCCCAACAATAGTGCCTTATCCTCAGGATCACTTATCAGTCAATGGGAGTTTGTTCTCAGGAGGGCCAGAGCCAATGGGTAAACTCCTGTTTACGCTAGCTGAGGAACTCTGTCTCAATGTTTGGATAAATTATCACTTTGTATCCTATTGGAGATAGAGTAGTATGGGGAGTTTAGAGGAGTCTTCAGCTTTTGCTCCTGCGGCTTTGCTTCGGCTCACTCCCACCAGTGCAACAGGATAGATTTATTTTCATGGGGAGATATGTTGCTTCATCTTGTGCTTTCCCTTTCCCACCCGTAAATCTCCTCCAATTGCACAAATGAAGCTAAGGTATTCCTGAGGAGTGCAAGGGTCTTATGGGGCCTGGACAGCCTGGGACTTTGCAGTGAGGGGGGCAAGAATGGTTCTAATGAGTGCCAGCAGGGATAACGATTTTTCTGCAGCGGACAGTGCAGAGAAAGTGCCAACTCATTTCAGCAATGGTGCTGGTTTTGCCCAGTGCTGCCAGGACTGGTTTGGAACCAACAATCTGGAGAGGTTCCCAGTACCATTATGCCACCCCCGGCTACCCAGCTGGCTTTTTAGGGACTGGATTTCTGTGTCTCACTGTGAACATTAGAACCTAGATAGCAGTGCTTGATTGGCATGACTTGAGGAACTGCTTCTTGTTTAATGAGTATAGTGTAAGAACAAATGAAGGGAAAGCCACACTATCTCTTCTAATAACATTCGTTCTTTGCTAAAATCCCACAGAGATGTAGCAGACATTGGTGGTATTAATATTATGTGACTTAGCTGATGCTAAGAAGCATTTGGGAAAACTTTGACTGACTGGCTCAGGCAGTTGCTAATAAGGATATCTTTCTTACAGGGATATGGCAAAGTAAAGAGGTTTATTTCTCAGTATGCTATTGCCCCATCTGACAAATGAGAGAAATATTCAAGCAAGCAGGAGATGTGAGGGGTTGTAAACCTCTGGCCTGCCTCAGCCCCGATGACATGAGGCAGCTAATCGTAAAATTGTAGAACCATAGAATCATGCAATAGCAGAAAGTTAGACTGGTTAGGTTAGAAAGGGGCCTTAAAGATCATCTAGTTCCAACACCCTGCCATGAGCAGGGATGCTATACCAGGTTGCTCAAAGCCCCATCCAGCCTGGCCTTATGATGTCCTTCTCATTACCTAATCATGGTGTAGAGAGACGGTGATGCTGTAAGCTGCAGAGTGGGCCTTTTTGCATGGAGGTGAATACCCAGGAGCAACAGCTAAGAGAGAATACAGCCAGGTGCGGCTTTCCTAGGCAGAGCTCAGTGAGAGATGGCTTGAGGCACCCAGGTGAGCTCTCTGTGCAAAACACTCTCCCCACATGAAAGCATGAAAGAACTGCTCATTTTAGAGACACTGAAAATTTCAGGATATAGCTCTGCCTGCTTCTGAAGAAGCAACTCTTCACCCTTGTTACTCTTGAGACTTCTGGCCCACATACCCTTATTCCATTAGCCACCTACTTCTCTGTGGCTTCTCTGGAAGGAAATAGTTCTGCTTTTCTCAAAGCACAGGAAAAGGATTTATTTATTTGTTTAGATGTTTTTCTGGGCTGTGCTTTTTTCCTCTGACAATGGAGGTGGTTGGAATGTGTGAATAGAGCTAATGTGGACAGATTGATCTGCACTAAATTAATCTCCTGACACCTTCTGTGAGAAACTTATTTGAAATATCTTTATTGTTTTACAAGAGAACTTCACCCACAAGATTTTAGCAAGAATACAGTGACTTCTTATGTTATGGACCTCAATAAACTTTGGATTCCAAAATAGATACAGTCACTATGAAATCACGTGAATGAATTTTTCAGATTTATTCCCAGCCATGGAATGTATTTGCAAGTGTACAATTCTTAATAGTATTCACTTCATAACATTAAATTTTCATATTGTCATTGTAGGAAGTAATGTGGTACAAGGTTTAGTCCCACTGAAATTAATGAAGCTCTTTCTGGACTACTCATCACGGTCAAAATTGTTTTCACCCTGGTGTAATGCTGAATAGAAGTAATTGTTCAGAACATGCTTTTTTCATTGTACACCTTTTCATGTACACTTTTAATGTATAACTCTCAAAAAGAGCGTTTTGAAAAACCTCTGTTTTGAAAAGCAGTGGCAAATACTGTCTTTAGGGATCTACATTTTTCCATCCAAAGAAAAAAAGAATACCCACAACAGAAGCCCATCTGTAAACTCAGGGGTTAAAATATTTCTGTATTACTGGTCATGCCTTTTGTGGTATCTTTCAGAAGGAGGGTAAGCATAACTGGAAACCCATAAGTACAGTTTATATGCATTTTAAATGGTCTGAGATAACATTAAATTTAATTGGAAAGAGTCCTGAATGCAAAGCAGAGCCTTCCCACACTGTAGAAATCCATATGTTAAAATACTTCTTTTTTTTTTTTTTTTTTAGAATTTCAGAGTGCAATAGCCAAGAGTTGCTAGAACAAGGTCCCTGTGCTATCCTGTTTTGAAAATAAACACATTGAGAAATCTGTTCTTTGTGCTGCAGCCACCAGTTCCTTGGTATATTTGCAAATGCAGAAACATAAAGCTGAATAATCTGCTTCTCTCAAGAATGCACATTAGGCAATTAAGGGGGTATGTTTGCAGGCAGGCACACTGGGCATTAGGCACACAACTATTAACAATAATAGGAATTGGGCATTTAATTCCCTTCATAGAGATGAAAATGTATCTCCGCTGTTTAATGCAAGCCAGTGTAGTATTATGTGATAAACACGGATCAATAGAAAAGGATTTTTAAATTTAGAATGCCATTCCTCTACCACAGAATTGGCAATAGAGACTGTTTCCCAGTAATAGAACCAGTCTACCTCTGCTGAGACAGGAGCAAAGTTATCTGAGGAAGTAGCAACAATGTCATTTATTTTAATGAGGCTTGTTCTCCAACAAATGTTTCCGCACTCTCGGGAAGGTTCCAGTAATGCTATAAAAAATGAAAAAGTGCCCTATCAAATGCTTGAGCGTGTCTGTGTTTATATAAGCCCAGATCACGGCAAATAGCAGGGCCCTGCATTCAGGCAGTAGCAGAGTTATCTAACCAGGTATATCAGGGCTTATTATAATGTCTACCCTTGCTGGATATTCAACATTTTGGTCCAGCTGATTAACTGATTCTCACATATCCTTAGGTGATTCATCTGTTTGTTAAACACTAAAAACTCCAGATTCAAACATCTCCAGATGGATATTACAAAAAAATGTTGCTTTTAGGACATGAGGGTTTCATTATCCTTGGCCCTTTCTACAGAATCATGCTATATACCCTTCTGGCTTGCCAGTCCCAGCCGTGACTGGAGGGAAAAAAAAAACAACAAACTGGCTTTGCTGTAGGGTTTGCCAATGTGAGTCCAGGGAGAAAACCAAGCTAAAACTGGCACACAGGCTGCATTCAGTTTAAGCTTGTATTTCATCAGTCTAGCAAACCCAATGAGAAACTTAATTTCTAAAACATGAACATTATTGAATTGCAGAATCTATATTTAGGTCAATCTCTTTATGCCAAAGTTATTATACTTTAATAGAAAAAAATATATTACTGACTAAGAATATATTAGCACTACTTGTGTTAAATGGAATAGCTATATTTTAATGCACTTTTACTTAATTCTGAAGACCCAGTGTCTACTTCTGACATTTTGAAAAATTCAGGAAGCTTGTATCTAGATGTTTTACAGGTATTTTCTTTAACAGGTAATCACTTAATCTGGGTTAGATAGATATTTCTATTAGGAGAATGCTCTTGACCATTTTTTTCCCCTGCCTGTGCTGCTTTTTTCTTCATGCTAGTGCAAGTGTTATGGTGAAGGAGAGCTTGTTCAAGAAACTGATCTGGGAAAAATACCATGCAGAAAAAGATGGGGGAAGTTTAGAGAGTGTAAACATTTGGAAGCAGAAGAAAAATTATGCGATGGTATGAAACCAGTATAAGCATGTGGTGAAAATGTAATGTTCTTTTAGCAGGCATGTTTTTTTGAGCATGCTAGTTGGAGTTTCATTTACAGCAGTGAGTTATCCTGCCTTGTCAGATACAAACTGTGGGTTTATTGTAGATTAACTAGTGACATTTTTAACTTTCCTGAAGCAATTTTGAAATGTAAGTTAGAGCAAAAGCTCAGACAATGTTTCTTCCATGAAGTGGTAACTGATAAAAAAGGATTTGATGAGTAAAAGAATAGTAGACCTTTCATTGAAGATTAAACCTTATTCATAAAGAAACTTCATGCTAGGTAATTGGGGTTGTCATGCTTTATGATTCAGAAGGAGTGGGCAATGCTTGTTGCAGTGTGAAATGGAACTTGAGCTCAGCAATAAAATCTTTTCTTCCAGTACACCAGCAACAACTAATTCCTGATGCCTTTAAGGAAGAAGCAACTTAAACTGGGAATAAAATTATAAAGGCACAGACTTTTCATGCAAAGCATAGCAAATGACACCTGTTGACACTTGCATTTAATGTAGCAATCAGTTTACTGTAGTCCAGAGTAAGTTCTCTTTTAGAAGAAGCTATGGCTATCAGTTGTATTTTCACTTTGTCACTTCTCTCCTCTGAGCTTCAAGAGAAGGTAATAAAATATCTTGCTGGCAAAAATGCTATGTTATATGTGCTTTTTCATTTTTAAACTCTATTTTAAAAATGAAAGCCTTGCTAAATATTAAGTCCTGATTTCACATGCTGATATGCGATGAAGCCTTAATATTTAGTTGTGGTAAAGGTTTGTAAAAAGTCAAGCTGAGGTGTTCTGAGTCTGGTCTTAATGTATATTCTATGGACAAAAAGGAGAAAAAACTTATATTAATAACATTTTTTATTAAAAACATATCTTTATTTGACAATCTCGGTGTGTAAAATTCTTTGAGATAGAATATTACCCAAGGTCAAACCAAGGTTATCCGTGTAGTATTGGCAATTTATGCTATGTCACCCTTTCCTGCACTTAGATAAACCCAGCGAGTATGCAATACATGATTTTAAATATGTAGAATAAAATACCAATCCTGCTGAAGTCAGTGGAAGGTTTTTCTGAGGAAATACTGTGGCAGTAAAGATGCTACAGGGGATAAGGAAACCCACTTAATTGTTTAGACACCTGTTAAGAGTCAATGGCTTAATGCAGAAGCTGTTCCTATTTCCCGTAGTAGCTTTTTTCTATCAGAGGCATTAAAACCAAGGTGAGGTGTCTGGTCTGGTGTATCAGGGGATACTGTAAAACATTAATCCTGCTGAAATCAGGTGTTCATAGATCACGTCTGGCAATGCATCTACTGCTATGACATTACAAGGAGGAATTAAGGAGCCCAGGCTGTTGTCCTGAGTGGTCGCCTATCTGACACTAAGAAACTGGTTGATGTAAGCTAGTTAATGCAACAAAACAAAGGGAATTATCCCTCAGAAATAAAGAACTGATCAGATTCTTCAAATGCTATGAGTCTAAAAATGAATCTCTTACACAATCCTACAAATAGCCATGCCTAATTTTGTAATTCCTCTAAATTAGACTAGCCACATGCTTACTGCTAAGCTCAAATCTGTCTGCAGGATCTAACATATGTTAAATCATGTGTCTGATTCCATGAAACCTATTCTGTAACTCAAAAATGAACCAAAAAGCTGTCCTGTAGTTTCTACGTATCTACCAACAATAAAAAACAAATCATGACTGTGTTGCTGAAATTTTTGTGACCCAGGAATATTTTGCAGGATATGTGTTTGTACAAAAACCCACCAAAGCCAAAAAGAAGGGGAAATCTGTGTTTTCAGTGAGTATTTCACTCTTCTGAAAAAAGAAAAAGCCATAATGGAAATCACTTTTGTCACCACAGAAATACAGTCACCTCTGAATAACTATTTTTGGAAGTTCCTTGTTATAGCTGTAATTGACAGACTGTGAAGAGCTGCTTCTTTTGAACATGTTGAACCTTAGTAATTCCTTTTTTGATTTTGTGAAAATACAAAATGAAGTATGATTATTTAAGTATGTACTCCATTTGGAAGGGAAGTGGTTTATGGCATATTGAAGCTAAGAAATAAAATTCAGGTCACATTTGTGAAGGGCAGTCCTGATTTCTTTACAGATAACTGATTTCAGCATGTAATATTAGGCACTCAGTTAATTTGCAACTTGAATTTTTACTCATGGCGTCTTGACTTAAGCAGCTTTGTTTCTCCTGGATGCAGTCCCAAGACACTTGTTTAGTGAGTGGGGAAAGCTCTGTTGTGATACTGATGCAGAACCCAAGTGAAATGCCTTGTAAACTGTCGAGCGTAGGCAGGCTTACCAGTCACTTCTTTTTTAAGAGTTGCTGTCTGCATCAGGCTAAACCAGCTGGTAACTCAGAAAAACCTCAGACCTTGATTTAATTCCAAAGTCAGCCACTGTGCAGCCCTTGAGTTGGTGAGTGTTAACTTCCCACACTGCCCTTTAATTGACCTCAACATTGGAATTCTGGAGCAAACACTGATAAGGGGTGAATGACAGTTCAGCTGCATGCAAGCTCTGAGCTAGGTGTCTGAATCTCCTGGACCTTGTGTTTCACCTTCTCTACTTGGGTGATGCTGTGGGCTGTGACCTTCATGCTGAAGGTGCTGAGCTAAAAGCACTGAGCTTGTCTCTTTCAGTGCCTGGGTTTGCTTCCAAATGTCAGTGCTTTTATAAGGATGGGTAGTAGAATCACTCTTTGGCAGGTCCAATGGGAAAAGGAGTAAAAAAATAAAAATAATAACCCCCCCCCCTGCTTTTTGAAAACACAACAATATTCCACCGAGTGTACTCCACTGCAGAGTCATGTGCTGCCAATGTTTACCCTCCCATAATCAGTTGTTAGCTATCATCTCCCTGCTTTGCTAGTTACTTCTCACCTTCTTAATCAAATTGTCATAAATAGGTCAGGAATTCTTTCTACAGGTTTTATTCAACAGCACCTCTTTATCTCTTACTTGTCCTAAGTCCTATCCAATTTTCTCTTACTTTTCAATGTGCTCTGCCCTCATGACAATCACTTCTGTTTGATTACTGCTACAAGGCCCTGATTGCAATTCTTCACTGATGAGAGAGCTCCAGTACTCAGGGGATTAGAATTGTATTCAAAATTCTGCCAAAAACATCCTGACCTCAGTGCATTATGAAGACATGTGCTGATACTTTTAGTCACACAGAATATTCATTTACTCTATGAGGAAAGAGTAAACAGGAATCAGGAACATTAATCCCAAAATGATTTTCTGTATTGCCTGGCAGAATTCACAGGTTATAGCCTGCAACCATTTTTTACTTGATTTTACCTGATAAAGTAATGCTTCTCTTGTGGGGGACTGGAGGTGTATCTCTGTTAATGATTGTGAGATGGTCCATAACAAGCCTTCTGAGAACATGAATTTCAATCTGACATCAGTCTGTAAGCGAATAGACTATTAACGATCTTAGTTCATTAACAATGGTCCATGTGGGTTTGGTTTCTTTATTTCATTGTGTCTTGGTTTTCACAGATTGTGTGTATCACAGTAAGATTTGGTTTACACCCTTAGTAAAATCAGTGGTTTATAATTGTAGGATTATACGGAATAATTGTGGCATTCCCAGCTCCCCCATGGGAATTCAGCTATCTTTCCCCACTGACTAAAAGGAGATGAGTTTTCTACTGGTTAACATATAAGCCTGGGAACTGGGGAGTCCAGCTTTTATTCCCAGCTGTACAGTGGTTTACTTAGGGATTTCTCAGCACCTTAATTTTACTAGAACAATGGTGTTACTTACCATTTGATAGGACTGCTATGAAAATCTCTTGTTTGTTTGCTGCTTCACTGAATGATGAGGTTTCGTCACACTTACTGAGGGCAAATTAGTCATTCAACTAATTCAGCACACAGTGGCTAGAGAGATCGTGCTTGTACAAAAAGTTACAACTTGTGTCTTGGTGTTTAGCACTGTGCATAAATTGGGTATCACTGTTGTCCCAGCCCTACTGGGTGCTCCCTTCATAGGCTAAATCTAAGGCTGCTGTGGCAATCTGCATACCTTGAGTCTATAGGGCAGCACCTGATCTTCTTTGAACCTTTCTCAATTAAATTTGCAAGCTGTTTAAAATCTTCCCATTGTTTTTATCTCCCCCTCCCCTTACATACATAAATACACAAACATACACACTCACACACTCCTAAGATTGTCAACTTCTCTTTGTTCAGACTGGCACCCCCCAAAAAAAAACCAAAACCAAAAACAAACCAAGCAAACCAAAACCCACCAACAAAGAAAAAAAAACCCAAACCCCAAATTGCAACAATTCAGGAATGAGGAAAGTTTCTAAAAAGATATCCCCTTCACAGATAAATTGTTCTAAGGGATTAGAAATGAAAGGGCACATTTGCTTTTATTCGGGAGTGATATGGTGAATCTAATTAGTTGGGTTTTTTTTCAAACACCCTCTATGTATATTATGACAAGAGTAGGTGTCCAAAGCTTCCTTCTCTACTGCTTAGGTATTTAATCATATTAAGATGACTAAGGAGAGAAGACAGCTCCCAGAAGTGTTTGGAAAATGCTTTTAGATTTCAGGAGCCTTTAGTCCTATATATCATATGCATGCGTACATATATATACACACACGATGTATATATATTCATATATATACATATATATACACATACATATATATACATATATGTGTGCATGCATATAACTGTATCCCTTTCACTTCTCCCCCCATACACCACAAAGGCACTGCAGAGTGTCCCTTTCACATGCTGTTTTACCTCACAAAGCATTCACATCTCCAAATGACCAGTTTTAACAAACGTAGCCTAGACTTCTCGCAAGGTACAATGAAATGAGTATCAAAGGCCGATTAATTAATTAGGCTAGTAACAGGTTATACCTACACTGCTCCACTGTGCATATTCACAGCACCAGCCATTGTTTCTGCTGTTCCATCTTTGTTATTTTATTTTTTGCTTTCTACCCTACAGCAGCAACAGCAGCTCTGGTTGCAGCAACCAATAGACATGGTTGGCAGGGTGAGATGTAAAATAACAAAACCTGCAGTCTGGATAGCTTTGTGGATAATATGCTGCAACAACCAGCCATTTCCTGCCCGTGGCTGTGTCAGCTGAGCCATCCACAGTCCATTTTTTCATTGCTGTTATTTTTTTCAGTGTCTATGAAATCAGGAATGGAACACAGCATGCTTGGAATTTGGCCAGTATCCTGTTGAGTTAGTAGAATGGAAAGAAAATAAAAAGTACACTGACCCAATTTCTTTGACTAAATATGATTGGGTCATAACAGCAAAAGCTATGAACATGTTTATTCTTTGAATCATTTTTCAGATGAAGTGGCTTAGGACAAATGGAGATGGGCATCAGGCAGTGAATCAAGCATCAGATTCACTGTCAGATGGACATCAGGCAACCTTCTCATCAGGCTCTCCATTAGCTTCAAACATCTCTCTACATTGAGGTCTCAAATATTTAAAAGTAAACTTCATTTTTTGTTTCTGTTTTGTTTTGTTTTGTTTTGGTTTGGTTTTTTTTTTTACCTAATTTCATTTTGCTGAAAGTTTCTGTCCAATTTCTTGTACCTGTTTTAATTAGAGATATTTGTTTGGTTGTTTTTTTAGAAGCTGTCAGTGTAGTTTTATGTGATAATTACCTACATTTAGGATTTGGAGAGACTGTGCCCCTTGCTCTCTGTTGTGAGCAGAAATGCATCTGGCTGCATCTGGAAGTGAGGAGAAGTATAATAGCACAATCAGTTAGTTTTTGAAATGCAAAGTGGAGGATGCACTTAAAACCTGGTAATCACTGAAATTGAACAGCTTGTGCCTAACTTTGGCTCCCCCACACCTGTACCATTCATCCTGCCATCCCAGGCAATGCGGTGTTCCAGTGAGAAGTGTGCCAAGGGGGCAGATGCTCTATTCTTGAATCTGCGTCCCAAGAAGGACCAAACAAACCCTGTGATCTCTGTCTCAGTTTCCTTATTCATAAAATGTGGACAATGGCAACAATGATCTGCCTTCGTCTTTGCAGAACACCTGGATATATCTGAATGCAAAGTGGTGGGACACAATAAGAGCCAAGCAGAAGTATTCTTGAGTGCCATATGGCCAGACAGGTTGCCAGCATTCAGAATTAAGGAAGCCAGAGTAAATTATAATTCCTCTCTCTCAAAAAAAAAACAACAAACAACTAACAAAACAAGGCAAAATAAGGGTTAATTTAGCACTAACAAACAAAACTCATTTCAGAAATGCCTGGCCAAATGAATGTTCCCTTGCAACTCCCCACCTACTGGTACTGGCAGAATAATAGTACCTGCACTATGGTGCACAGATCCTCCTCCAATGCGTACCTGCTTTTGTTGTCTTCTTCAGACCTACAATATAAGGTCCCTATCTTATTGCCCTCTTGCTTTTCAGCTTTCCTTTCCAGTGATCCACCTAGAATGCAAAAAATCTGTAGAAAGATTTATGCGCTAGGAGGGAATAAGAGAAAAAAATACAGCTGTCTCTGAATTTGTACTTGACTTGGGCCAGAGCTTTTGTCTAATTCAAAGATCATTCAAGTTGAATCCTTAGCTTGTTTTTGGCAGCGTCTGCCTTCAGCATTGAAAACCTTTGTCACAGGGAGCAGAGGGGCCAAGAACTGAAGAGAGAGAGAAGGTATCAGACTCCTGAGTGAGGGCAAGAAGGACATTTTGATGAAACTCATAGATGTATCTGTCCAGAAGAGTTTTCCTTTCCCATATGACTGTGAGTGAGTGTGAGCAAAGGTGCTTTAAGGTATTGTGCTTGACTTGGCAGAGAGGTGAGGAAGAGTAGTCTCTCCAAGACAATGGCTTGGGGAGTTCTGTGGGCAAAAGCCCAGGCTAAGCTGTGTATTGGTATTACTCCAAGGAGCTTGAAAACACAAAAGCAGGAATCACAGGATCCCAGCATTTTACAGTTTGGATCCTATCTGTCCTTCAGAGCAAGGGTCTTCCATGCAGTGGTTTCACAGGCAACATCTGTTTTATAAAACATTCCTGTTAGCAGGGTCTGGGTGAGCAGAGCTAACAATACAGTGGTACAAGCAAGGTCTGGGCCCAGGTTTCAGGCAAATACAGTTCTTTTTGATACATTTTTAGTTTAAATGAGACATTTCATTGAATGTGAACCCCCAACTAAAGTAGTTTCATTGTAAGCGCTGACAGAAGTACAACTAGGCGAAGGAAAAGCAGATGGCTGAAACATGTTGTTGAAAAAAAATCAATAGTCCCACTTCTGATGCATCAATATTTGGGTGTGGACACATTTAGAATTGATATTTAAATGTCAGCTGGGCCCAATTTGCAGCATTTCAAAGCTGCCTTTGTGTTTTGAATTCAGCAGGACTGAAGGTCAGAAGTTTTACTAAGTGTTTGACTCCAATGATACACTTTACAATAATTCATTTTTATTTGAAAAGATCTTCTTTTATCTTGTTCCACTGGTAGTAGACAAGGTGGAAGAACATAGATAATGGTTCAAAGCTTGGTCAAAGGACTACAGTTGCTTATATTATCTTGACTTTAAAGCTCCCATCATTGCTCCTGAAAAGCTAGATAGCTACAAGTCTGATTTTTTCCAGTGCAGAATTATGTTATATCAATAAGTGCTTTTTTGTCCAATAAAACTCTTCACTGAGTTGGGTGTTTTTGATGTGTATGTCTTTTGTAGTAGAAAGAAGACTGTGGGGCTATTTAATAAAAAGTGTTGATAGCACAGAAAAGGAGAACATAAAAGACGTGAATTTCCTTTTTAATGTTATATATTTAAATTACCAGAACTTCAGTTGGTACAATGTGTCAGTCTTTTTCAAAACTAACAAAATGTGCATTTAAAGCATCTAAAGACTAAAAGTTGTGCATCTTAAAATGCAGTAGAAACGAGCTATATGAAATTAAAAAACAAAAAAAAATTCAGTGTTTCAACACCAAGAGAATAGTTTGGGTTTAAAATTAATTTAAAGATTTTGTTTCATTACTTTGACATGGTTACTGAACAGTGGTTTGGACATGTAAAAATAATAATTCAGTTGTTCATTTCACAAACCTGAGTAAAGGACTCCCTTTACATATAGTAAAGACTTCTGGAAGTAGTAATTGAAGTTTAAGGACATTATAAATAGGATTTTGCTAGATAAATGCAAAGAGACGGTTTTAACTCCATTTACTTTATCTGAAGTAGATGTCAGTCAGTGTACTGACTGTGTGGGACAATTTTGCCAATCATTAGTGGTGGCATTTGCTATGTGCTTTTCAAATGAGCAAAAGACTGCATGAACAAGACTAGTCAGAATGGGCACATGAGGCTTTAGACTTGCCTGTTAATAGGCTACAGTTCCCTTGAAATTAGTAGGACTGGAAGGTGTGCAGAGTTTTTCAAGACTGTGGCATTTAATTTCAATTCAGCTACATTACATATTATGAGTGACAGATATGTGGCAAAATAGAGTACTGAAATTTTACTTCTGAAGTTCTGAAGTGTGAAGATAGGAAAACACTTGTCACATTTCAAAAAGGCTACAAAGGAAAAACTGAAATAGTTAATGGAGACACCAGAAGGAAACAAAATAGCTGAGCTTCATAAAAAAAGAAAAAAAATCCACCTATATTTATAGCTGTAAAACAAGAAATCTTCAGAACTTTCTGAGAATAGAGGGCAAGAATTATCTCAAAATCCCAGACAGAAAAATTAATTTGAAAATGTGCCTTTTTTTTTTTAAAGAAAATCTTGGATATGCTTATGTTGAGCAGAAGATTCTATCCATGAAGAAGGAGCTAGGAGGAACATCAGAGGAAAACATTCCCAGGTTGCATGCACAGTCAGGATGGGTTGTCTGGAGGATCAGAATAGGATACAGTTAGGTAATCATCTAGGCATAAAGGTCAGCTTGTCCAGAAGTCATGTCAACAGGATTGTGGTTAGGAATCAAGCAGGCAGGTAGTTTAAAAAAACAAAGCAAACCAACAGCAGCTTCAAACCTCCTTGTAACAGAAACATTAAAAAAAAGGACAGAATGTGAAAACCATTGTAAGGTTTGGTAGCTTGATATTGGACTACTAGAGTAAAAGCTGGAGATTCAGCATGCTCAAATATCTGTTTTAGTCAAAGATGCAGGGGTAGTAAAATACCACAAGATACCATCTCTGGAAGAAAGCTGGTCTTTGGTGCTACTGCAAATCCTTCAGTGAGGAACATGTACTTTATTTAGGAGCCTCCAGGATCTTAAAGAAATTATGTGCCGTGTTTTCCTTGTCTGTTTTACAATAACTTAGAAAACACAAAGATTTTTTTTTTAGTCCTCGCTTATTCTGGGTAAAATGAAAGAACAATTATATAGAGCCCTGAATAACCAAAAGAAAACAGGACCAACTTTATGGCCACGTGCCCTGTGCATACTGGACCTTAGAGGCACATTTTGTCTTTAATATTAAAGAAAACTTCATTCACAAATACAGTTTTTGCTTTCTGGGAGTGACATTTTACTTGCAGAGCTTATTAGTGGTTGGTAGGTTGGCTTGCTTGTTTGTTTGCATTAGAGCAGTCTGCTAAAGCATATTGACATAAAACAAAAGTCACCTTGGTATCAATTTCACTAGTCCCACAAACAGTGCTAGGATTTGCAGCTCTAGCTGGAGCGGTGTTCTGCTAGTTTTGAAAATGCTTGAAGGTTAAAGTTGAATGTATCCTTAACACCTCTAATCATGGACCTGCTTCTTGATCTTAGCTATTTGAAACATAACATTCTCTATGATTTCTCTTCCAGTGTTTAAAAGCCAATCTAATTGCCTATCCCTGTATTGCTGTTAGATTTTGTGATTGACAGTCCATAGCTTTGAGTTTATGACTGTAGAGGCCTCCCATAGCATGGGAATCTCAATAATTCTGCTTACTCCACGTGTGCATTCTGCTCTGTGGGTAAAGGGGAGACTTCCTCCATTGTTTGAAGAATCCCCTACATGATTCTTTAAACGAAGAAAGAATCTACCTTTTCAGCTAGCTTAACTTTGTCTAGACAGTAAATGCAGCCACATTTTATATATCTGGTTTAGCCACCCCACCTGACTAAGCTAGAGTGAACATGATTCACAAAGGTTTTCTCTTTATCCTGTGTTTGTCTTTCTAACTTCTCTGGCTGCTTATCTGTGCTTGTACCTGGGAAACCTGGGAAAGTCTAAGCAGCTATCACGCACCACAGGCTGCATGCCAATCACCTCAGCAGGGATATACTAGTGGTAAAATGAGACTTTGGAGAGTCTAATGAGTAACATGCAGCGCAGGTGATGCATTTTTCTTCATTTTCCGTTTCAGAAGTTCTTACTGTTTCTTGATGTGATACAGTTTTATCTGCTGGTTGTAGCTTTTACAACAACAAAGTGTTTTTACAGCTCAGGATAGGTGTTTTCTACTTTCTTATTAATTTAAAGAAATAAATATCTTGATGAGAGTGACCTTCATTATACCAAATCATTGCTCCCTGTGGACTCCATTACCTCAGTGAAAGCCATAGACAAAGTTCACTCAATAATTAGAGGGACTGGAGCTGTTCTGGTCTGGGAACCTGACACTCCTGCTGTGCTGAGTGGCAGTGTACAGATGAAGGATTCGGGAACCTTAGAGCAAACTAAATTAAGGCTTCCTAAGGCTTGTCTTGTGCATTAACTTGCAAATAAGGTGGGGGCACAACAAAAAATGAGTGATCCTTTTTCTAAGTAGTAGGAAATCATTTGTAGTCAGGATGTGTTCAGACAGGTAGATGTGAGATCTCGTGTGTGGTTCAAACCTACAGTAACATGAGATGAATACTCTATGTAATAAAAAAAAAATGTTTTGTGTCCACTGACAGGTCTAGTACTTATCCAAGAAACTTGCTATGTTTTTCTGTGCAACCATCTGTTTAGAAAAGAGATTATACATTAGAAATTAATGTAATATAAAATATGTATAAATATATATATTTGCATACACATGTGCACATAAATATGGATGTGTGCACATATCTGAACTAATCAGTGCATAGCAAGAGTTCTTAATACAAGGAGAAAATCTTACACTGTTAAATTCACAGAAAAAATTCATGTGTTCAACAGAATTGCCCTTCTACATTAGCACTCACTCTTGCCCTGAAGGGCTATCTGGAAGTGTGACCTACAGAAAGCTTGTTGTATAGCACCCAGACATAAACCAGGTTAGGGACCAGGGCAGCTCTCATAATACAGAGTGGACATCTACAGAGTTTGTCTGAGTACCTCTCAGAAAGAGTGGATTAAGCTTGGGTTTTCTAAGAAACTTAAAGACATATATAGATACAACTGAGAACTGGAGGCCAGATATGAATGAAGATGCCTAAAATTAGACTTTGGTGGACTTTGCAAAGCCAACATGCTAGTGGGTAACACAGCCCACCTCTAGGTGTGATGTGCACTGAGTGGTAGTGGTGGCTTTTGTGGCTTCTGTGGTCTTCCACACATGGTAGTTATATGGAAAAACTCTGCTTAACTTTTGGATTTCTGCATCTGCTTATGGCGTCTGGCACACTTGCAATCCCAAAATGAGGAAGAGTTGCTGCATGTGGAAGTGCTCTTGCTGTACGCTAATCCGTGTCAGCTGTACAGGGCACTTCCCAAAATGTGATTGAGGCCATTTCATCTTTAAAATGTGTTTTTAAGCATCCCACTTTCTTGAGAGTATATTAACAACCAAACCCTTGGTTAGGTGGTCCTGGGGAGGGGGATAGGACAATAAGGCTGCCTTTCAACTCTTCTTTTGAAGCAGTGCTGCTATGCAGAGGGGAATGTCAGACTACTCCACCAACCTTCTTAGCTTGTCCTTTTGAATCAGATTTCTGACTGAGGAGATGCAACCAGCAAAGCTGCTTTCAGATGCCCAAGCAATGGGTGCCTGCCCGGGCTCTCTGAGGAGCCCAGCCTGCCTTTGTCTGAGGGAGCATGGGACCTGGGCTGGCAGGAGGGGTGAGTTGTGTGATTGCATCCACCTATTTCTGCTTTGCAAGGGATTACAGAAGAGTGGAGCAGCATCGGGTGTTACTGTGAAGGTGTACAGGACAGAATGGCAAAATCCTTTCTAATGACAGAGTCATCTTAGCCATCCTCACCCTTTCACGAATTTTCTTCCACAGCAGCCCTTCTTTTCTCTTTTATTTATGCTGGTTTATTTTTCAAGTTGGAGCAAATCCTCTATCCAGGTTGCAAGAGACAGCAGTGCCAGGAGAAGTGAGGGTGTGATGAGGAAAAATTAGCAGTAGGAAAAGAAAGTAGGTGGAGACTCCCAAAACCATGCTAAACCCCACCACTGCTGAGTGAGCAGCTATTGCCATCATAACAGCAAATGTTTTCCTGATTCTCCAGCTAGCTCTTTCCATATTTCATTTTTTCTTTGGATGCTGCGCCTTGGCTTTTCTTCCCTTCTCTTTTTTGTCAGCCTCTTTTTGGATCCTCTGCTCACAGATGTGTTTTATGCTACAGTCACCAAGGACACAGGATTATTTCTCCATTCTGTGTCTCCTTGGTTCATTGTATCAGCTGAAGGAGTCCTCTTCTGCCTTTACTTCTTCCTAGTGGAGATTACTCCTTTGTTTTGGTCTGTTTGGATGTGGTCTCTGACACATTCAATGCATTTGGGTGTTTAAGGGTCTCACCTGTTGGTCCTGTCTGGTCTCCAAGCTGCCACCAGCCTCCAGCTCCTCCCTTTTGTGTGACTGTGGGTAAGGCGAGATAAGCAGGATGTACAACGTGTTAAGAGGAAATTTATACCATATTTGACAGCATTACCTTGTTGATGGCTGCCAAGAATATGACTGGCATCATTTTCCTGGGTCTTTCTCTGAACTCAGATGTAAATTTGATACGTGTTCAGGCAAGCACATTTTTCAGAAGATTTTTAAAGAGGAATTTATTTCACATATAGCTGTATTACATGTATTTACTCTGCTGAACTGAACTCCAGCCATCTTTGCAATATCTCTTTGTTTAAGGTGAGTAATCATGATGTCATCTTTAATAGTGCAGTTATTTATGAGAATTGGAAATTAAAAGTCCTGAATGTGAGCATTTAAGGAATTTAATCCCATGTCCCTGTTTAGGAAATGAAAGACGAGCCTGTATAATTGTGGGTGCAAATAAGCTACCTGTGTTATAATCTGTGGTTGGTAATAGGAACACTAGAGGGTTTTTTTCCTCTTTTAGTTCTAACACATGGTCCTGAGGTCCTACTGCAATGACCCATTTTGAACTGAACATCTCTTCCCTGACTCGCTTTTATAAAGAACATCTCTACATTGTGCCTTCTTAGTGACAAATCTTCAAAATGCTGCCTTACATATAACATATTACAGCACAACTGCAGCTAATTCCTAAACGTAGCATGTGCTAATACTCTTGTACAATGCTTTTAACTTATAAAGAGGAAACTTCAGAAGAAAGCTAAGGCATCTACGTAGGTTGATAAGAATTAAATATCTCTCTTTGCTTTTGTAAACTCCTTATTCTAACATATTGTGGCATTAAATATACACACATTCTGTATTTGCAGTTTTCCATACATGATATGTGATTTGTCTAGGCAAATTTTTATATACTTGATGGAAGATAGAATATTTGCTTGGTTTAAGTACATGTACAATATATTAGTGTCCATCACTGCTCATTTAACTGAAGAAAGTATAAACCACCTTACCCCTGTGTGCTCTCCAGACAACATGAAAGCATAAAAATAAAAAAATTACTTAGAGAACAGAGAATGAAACCCACAAAAATATCAAGTTTGGATTAAAAAAAAAGTATTAGAAGTTTTCTTCTATGCAGAGCATGTGTGGCAATAAAAAAAGAGAGCAAAGAAGCAGTGGCAAGGGGAAATGGTGCCCTGAGCCCCTTTGCTACCATGTGTCCAGGTAAAAGACTGCTTTATTTTCTGGGATGAGGTCAGCTCCATTATTTGCTTTCTCTAAGTCAGAGATCAGCTGTTAGAAGTATCAGTGTGCTAGACAGAAAGAAGTCAAAGGAACACAAAGCAGCAGGGTGACAAAGTGGCATAGTGACTCTTGGACTGAGTTAACACATCACACAGGGCTGCATGACAGCATATAAAAAGGAAATGCAAGAACTGCAGGGAGAAGGGGGCTTTTCACAGGACTAAAAGTCCAGTGCTTCTGAGGTTTTGTTAAAAATCATAAAATTATTAAGAAAAAGATACAGTAGCAGATAGCACTGAAAGTTCAAGGATTGCTTAACTCCAAAGCTATCTCATTAAAAAACAAGATGAGAGAGTGGGTAACATCAAGGGCTGGAAAAGGAAGGGTGGGGAAGCAGGGGAGGGAAGACAGATGAATGTGGATGACATCTTGCAGCCTGAGAAGAAACAAAAAGCTATTGGTGCTTCCCAGTCTGTCACCAAGACAACAGCAGATTGGATTTGGAGCTGCCTGTAATAATTTATGACTACTTTGTCTTGGTTGGATTATTGTGTTGCTTTGCCTGCTTATGTTGGATTCATTAGCTTGGCAAGAGCTTCAGCCAGAAAGACAAGGTAGAAGGAGGAGAAAGGGGGAATTAAAGGAAATTTGGATCTACAAAAGGGTGATATAAAAATGCTGGTGAACTTGAAACAGGTTGTAAGTCTTGTTGTTTTGAACATCCTTTGTGCTTTAATTTCTTCCCAGTGGTAAGAGAGAGAGATGCACACAAAGAGCAGTGACAGTGGAATCCCCTTGTTGCTATAAAAGAACCTTTTGGTCCTTGTTACCACTGCTGATCTCAAGCTCCCTAAAGGAAAGGTCAAAAGTATGCCTTGGACCTGACAGCCAGTTGGAAGGAGAATCATGGTGTTTGCACCCCTGGAGGGCAGGGAGGCAGGCCCAGAGCTTGGAGAGGTGGGAGGCATTAGAGAAGCTGAAGCTTGGGTCCTGCCCAAGCTGTGTCAGTAGTGTGGTATGTTTTGTAAACATAGAAACGACAGCAGTAACAGGGAAGCTGAAAAAAGCTGCCTGAAAACATCACTTCAAAAAGTAACCTAGCAGTGGCATAGCAGAGATGGAGAAGCTTCAGGCAACATGCTGCACTTCACACTTCAGTTGATTGGAGAATGGAGGGATGAAGACTGGCAATGAGTGAGGGTGCCCTTTCACAGCAGGCAAAACAACTGAGTGACAAAAGACCCGTTAGTCCATTCCTGCTGGGTTATCCAGACCTGTTAGAGGCAAAGATGGTAAAATGCACACATAGGCAAACTGCTCACCATATGTTCTAATTTCCCTTGGGAGCAATGTGTGGCAAAAACTATCCTACAGCATGCAAATCAAGTACAGTGTTATGGGTACTGGCTGTCCCTCAGACTTCTGTTTCTGGGACACCTCAGACATATATTAAAACCTCCAAGCGACAATAGTAAGAGAGCATTTATGATGGCAGAGAAAACTCTTTTGTACCTCTGAGATGAATGCCAGAATTCAAGGCCTGAGCACCCAAAAAGGGTGGAGGATCTGTTTGTTCTGCTACACCTATAAACCTACCGAGCTTCATCACCAAAATAACCACACTTTCATTCAACTATTTAAAAAAAACCTGATTCCCTCTATTACATGACTAAGTTTTATGGCTTCAGTAAAGTGACAAACATGAGGAAGGAGCAGTTTGGAATGTGCCATTTGCACATTGCACTGATTTTATTACCTCTAACATTTTAAGCTGACAAGGTACAAAACATCCTGTCCCTATCTATACAAAGGACCAGTTCAGCATAGGGTGTCTGAACAGTTGAAATTAGTGCACATCTGTCCTGGGTTCGGCAGTAGCAGTCATTTTTTCTCCTTCTCAGTAGCTGGTGCAGTGCCGTGGTTTTGACTTTCAG